>NW_010729101.1:1788013-1804609 GCF_000365185.1 Nelumbo nucifera | reverse complement strand
CCCGAGTAAGGAGTACGTCCCAACGGCCACCTGCGCAGCCCTGGCAAGTAACGGGTGTGGCAGGGACCCAGTGGCGGTTATGCCAGATCTCGCAAGAGCACTCCTATAAGAGCCCCCCAGGGCAGAAGAGAAAGGCTCTCTTGAGACCTCTAATCTCGGGAATATAGTGATAAAGCACAACCTCCACTCTTAGCTTTTGTTTCTCTCGTTACTCCCCATACACAGTACTAACTTAAGCATCGGAGTATTCCCATCGGGCTTTAATCCCCGGGAATCCTTCATTTCATCTTCTCAGGTGCCGATCGTTGCCAGCGATGAGCCAGTCAGCCGCCAGCTAAGAGTGCCCGGATCGTGCCCCATCAATACTCAAACCCTACTTATATATTTTTGGGAGGGATCGATTGAACAAAATTAGTTGTTAAATTAACCCAGTCATCATATAATCATATATGATAATACTACCACTATGTCATAAAAAGGGTATTTTTTCGAAATGGGGTATCCTAATATGTCAATATGCATATTCATAATTTTATATAAAACTGAGAGGCTCTTATTCGTTTGAGATAGGGGCTGAGTCAGGGTAAATTGGTGTATTATATTAATAGTACAAGTGGGGATTGTGGGAAATTTCGAGGTTCGGGGGACCAAGGCTCCCATGGGTGCCCACTGGTTCTGCCCCTGGGTTCAAAACAACCAAAGACACAATGCAGATTATTCGGTCAGTTTACTTTGGGTCTGTTGGTTCTACCCAACCTATTGCATAAATGTACAGTTAAGTTTAACCTGAAATATCCATAAAAGAAGATAGCCATGTGCCAACTATATGAGGTTTATTACATAAATCCTGTTTTATTATTCGTTCTTTTCAATCTGTTCAATGCCATATTCTACATTAACTTACGAGAACTTAAATCATTTCTTAACATATAATTTCATAACATAAACAAGAGAATGACCTGATGTATTGGGCTAGTATTCTGACTTTTTTATTTATGTATTCCAGTAACTGTTGTTTGACACCCATTTTTTATGTTATAAATTTAGGTTACTGTTTCATATTTGTTTTTTCAAGGAAGGTATATAACCCACTCTATGGATAGATTTTTTATGTATAGATTTGCTTTTAACTTAAGAGATTAATAAGACTAATAAGTCTAGTTTTATTTCTAAATTATAATCCACTTTATGGATGCCGCATCATTTAAAATGAGTTTTTGTTTTATTTTTCTTCTTAATGGAGAACTACCACTAATTATTTTGATATTAGAGATAACTACTATTTGAATAAATAAATACATTGTAACCAATTTCTTTTCTTTTCTTTTTTTATTTCTTTTGAAGGGCTATACAACGGGAGATAGTCCATCCCCCAACCCAGGTGCAGGCGGGATTTGATCCGAAGTCCCCGCTACAACCAGCAGGAGACCTTACCAACCACCTGGTTGGCACCTTGCCTAACCGATATATATTCAAGAGAATCATGAATAGGCAGAGTAGTTAAGATTTAAGGACTAATTATGACAACTTTCCCAAAACCAACTGATCATAGAGACTCTACAAGGGCAGAATTGTTAGAATTATTGCAAGGAATTAAGATTGAAGAAGGCTCTTAACTACAATAACCCCGCGATAGAATAGGGTCTGTTTGGTTTTCAGTCGGAATTAAAATTAAAATCAGAATCGGAATCAGCTTGAATGAATTCTCATTCCCAATAGAGGATGAAGGAATGAGATTGTCACTCCCTCCCTCAAGGAAAATGCCATTCCACCAAGAATATGAATGTGGTTCCAATTCTGCCCAACCAAACAGTTGGAATCGGAATTGACCACTCCGGTTCCAATTCCAGACACCTATTCCCACAAACCAAATGGACCCTAAGATTTCAAGGCATATCATAAGAGAAAGTCTAATGGGGTTGATGGGAACAGTGTTGATTTGGTTAAGAGGTTTGCTAATACCTTAGCTGATGCTTTGGCTAGACAAGGAGTGCAAAGGAATCTGGAGAAATATTCCCCTAGAAAACTGAATTGGAAATGCAAAGGAATAAATTGAATTGGATTAGGTAGTTGGGCAAGCTTAAATCTAACAAAAGGGGTGTCAGGCACGATTATCATACTCATTTACAATTCCTTATGTCGATAAAACTTGATTGTTTCCCAATAAAAGTCTCCTGTTATTAATCAGAGTGCTTTTCTTTTGTGGTCATGTAAACAAGTAGTCTATTTAGCTGTCCTCATTGTTACCCATTCATACTTGTAACTTGTGTAAGCACTAGGTTAGGCTGGGATGGAGGATTTGCAAAAACTGATGACTGACAGCATTGGTTCAATTAATCTTTCTATTCAACAGTACCAACATATTTAAAGAAACATTTAAATGTTTATGCATGACCATAGATTCATATAGCTGCATATTCTATTACTGTACTTCCATGGATATATGTTGGACAAATCAGAGATGACTGTATCTTAGATATACAGTCAGCAGGCTTCCTGCATTCTATAGTTTACAATTGGAGAGCACATGCAAACTGGAATTAATGTTACTGATGAAAAGCTTCAATTTGCGCAAGTGATGAAACTGCTGAGATATTTGAGCACATGTAGAGCAATTAAAAAGGTCCAAGTTAATCTCTAACAGCTATGCTGAGACCTGGAACACAATATAGGAGATGACAGTTTTTTTTTAATGGTATAAAATTTGAATTTGTCCTAGGACAGTTTTTAGTGGATTTGCAGTCATCTCTACCTATCCAATTCCTTACTTTGTAGGTACTTTAAAGAAATAAGGAAACAATTATACTGCTTCCGCTGGTTTTTCTTTTGCATTGGAAGCATATTGATCCTATAAAAGAAAATTGCATTTTAATGACAAGAATACTGTCAGAAAAATCCCTAATATAATGAATTGTAATAAAAAAATCGTTTTCTTACATTAAAATCCAATTTCTTCTCTGTACATTCTAGGGAAGCTGTAGTTTTACAAAAATAGTATTGCCTTATGGACGGATTGACATCTATCTGAGTCAAAAGAAAAAAAAAAAACTGAAAACAATGTATTTTGGTACCAAAAATAATTTCTAAACCAATTGCTGAAGAAGAGAGGGAAATTTGGCACTACTACTACTGCTACCTCTAACAATAATAAGGGATTAACTATTTGTTTACTTCATCTATAATCAGCTTTTTCAATAATTATTGAACAACCAGGGATTTTTATTAAAAAAATCAGAAATATAATAAAGTACAAAAAGAATGAGAGTCATCAAACTCTATTTTCATATATAATCTGAATCTGAGAGCTAGCCCCAAAAAACATACTGTCTACAAATACATTAAAACATAACTAATTAGGGGAGGGGGGATGAGATCCCTACAAAAATGACTCTGTTAACCCCTTCTCTAGCAAGAAAATAAACTAGAATGCTTGCTGATCTAGGGACCTAAAAAAATCCAGAATTCTGTCATCACCGAGAAATAAAAGATGAAAGTGCACAAATTCAAGTTTAAGCAATTTAGGGTAAGTTCATTCTCCAATTTTTGTGCTGCAAGGGGTAAAGTTACTCAAAAACCAAATCAACAAAAGATGAAAGTGCACAAAAAATGTACATGCAAAATATAATATGTAATAAAGAAAATTACCATGGAGTACCTACTAATTTGACAAAGTCCCATCTTCAAAGTTCAAACTAACCTTGGTATTGACAAAAACCAAAGCTTGCAAATGTTACATCAACTGACCTAGATAATAAGCAACTCCTAACCCAACTAAGACAACTATGAGGAGATTCGACAACCCAGAGAAGCATGCTAACTATCTAGCCGATTTGGGGCGACTGGATAAATAAACATTTTTTTTTTTTGCATTACTAATCCAAACAAGGCAGAAAATAAATAATATACCTCATCCTGCAAATGAATCTATGGAAAATATGTAACCTCAATCAGAAAAAGGCAAGAACGGATAAGCGGATACTATGAATAAGGAGAAGAGAGAATGGAGAATTGACGTCTGCCATCAATGGTGAAAGTCCTCCCTCCACAGAAACCAGCTGACGATCTCCCTGAGACAACCATCAAGAGGAAGAAAGGTGTACCGACTTAATTCCTGGTGGATCCAAATAATTGCAACAGTAGAGTGTCAGTACGCCTCATCAAACATCAACCGTGAGTGTTAACTGCTTCCCAGACCAAATTCTTTGGAATCGGATTGGTGAGATCTCGAGCTTGCAATGCTGCTGTCCTCAGTGTCCCGATTGTCATCTTATTAGCCTCAAAGAATGAAACACTTGTATAAGGCAAGTTATGCTTCTTGCAGAGATCCCTCACAAATGGGGAGATCTTCCTGAGATGGCACCGTGGTAATCGAGGGAACAAATGATGCTCAACCTGAAATTGCAATCCACCATGAAACCAATCCATCCAAGATGGACAAGCAATGTCAAGTGTGCCCTTCGTTTGCTTCTCAAACCAGTCATTTGCGCGAGGTGGTCCAAGATACACACTTGATGAGAAATGATTCAAGCAGAACTGAACATGTTGAATTCCAGTAACAGAAAAACTCGCAACCACGAACATCACTCTCTCAGCCCAATTGGGCAGGCAGGAAACAAGCAAGGGAAACCAAACCCAGAAGACAAGGACACCCACAAGCTCCTGACCTCTATTGGGGACCCTTCTCTTCGAGACCAACAACAAGAACGACTGCGCAAAGAGATTAATTCGGGCAAAGCACATAACAGGGTAGAAAGTCCAATGCTGGTAACTCACTAGAAATCTAGCAATAGAATCGAAAGTCATCTTCCTCTCGTAAAAGTAAGATGTGAGTGAATTGAAGAATTTTGAAGATACCGCGAAGAGGGGGATGTGTTGGAGGTCTGGATCGAAATCGAGACTGTTACAGGCAATGTGATGAGCATTGTGAATCCACTTCCACCACCCAATGCTGATCCCTGTAAGGCAATTGCCTGCAAGGACCTGCGCGAACCGGTTGAACCCAGGGCTAGTCATGATCTGATAATGTCCAGCATCGTGCCCAACCCACCCGCTCTGAATCCAAAGAAAACCCATCAGCCCACCGGAGGCTAGATGAACCCAGACGTTCTTAGAGAACAGGACGCCGCAGACGGAAATAGCAAATAGAATTGCCATAAAACAAAGGGAAATGAAGATCCCGTGCCCTTTCTTCTCAAACAAACCTAATTTAGAGAACTCGGAAACAAGCCTCCTGTAATCCTTCGACACCTCGGAAACTTGGTAGTCTTTCAAGTACCCGACGAAGAACCGGTCGAGATATTTCCATGCAGTGCCCGGATGGAAAGCAACAAAAGTATCTGTGACGTCCTGGCCGGCGAGATTCAGGAGTGAGGTTTCACCGCCCGGGTGATCTTTAATCCAATCCGTGACGTCGTAGACCTTTCCCTGGATAGAGATCCACAGATCTTCCGCTTTGTTATGCTTTTTAAGTTCATCGCTTGAAATGTTCCTCTTCTCTTCCGCCATTGAAGCAAACCAAGAGAAACTAGAAGTAAGAAAATCAGAATAAAGGTTTCCTGGCACTTGTTTATCTCTTCCTTTCTGTGTTTTGAGAGAACAGAAAGGAAGAGATGCAAGGGGCACGAAACGAAATGCTGCAGAACTTTTTTGTGATTGATTTTCTCTCTGTTTCCCTTCTCGTTTTATCTGGAGTTTAGCGACTTTAATGGAATCATAGGGGTGAAGGTTGGGCTCTACAGCGAAGCAAATTGAAGAAGCGCCACATCCCACAGAAAATATATTTTTTTTCGAAGTTACAACAACTCTAACGATATAGAGGAAAAATATCTGGCCTAACAGCAGGGCAAGCTATAGGCTAAAAAACTAAGCAGTGTAATGAGGTACGAGTGTGGCTGTGTTGGGTTGTAAGGAGTGTGTGTACAGCTTAGACATGGCCCACAAACGGATCGGACTCGAATGGGAATATTGGGTAGATCCAAATTTGATTCCTTTATATTGGCATAATTCCTTCAAACACACGGATCAAATATATTGAAAATAAGTTTTAGAAAAACAATATTCAAACCAACTATGTGATTTTTAAAATTAACTAATTTCATCTAAAAATATATGGCATAAATCTTAGGGATTTTTAACCATGACGTGGCCTTTTCTTTCTTTCTTTCCAAAATGAGTGTTATATTTTATTGCCTCTATTTTTTTCCTTATATGGTTTCTAGCTCTCTCAATTCCTAACCTCATATAGGAATTTTTAAATTATTTCCAATTTCCATCTATTCTTTTATCTACTTTCCCATAAAAAATCTAGTTTTAATATGAATCAATAAAAAGTTATTCCAAAAATAAATAAATGTGAATTAATTAATAAACATTAGCAAAAATGTATTATTTTTAAAGTTACTTTTTACTAATTTAAGTATCATTTAAATCCCATAAAAAAAATATAAGTCAATACAAAATTTGGCCACTCACACCAGGGTGCAACTTGGATTGAAATTAGACCGGTTAGACATAACCCAAAAAATAATGTTTGAATTCGATTTACTGAATTCTCCTAATTGAAATTTGAAAATGCATCTCAGGAATTGTACGTGTCCCGACTAGTGTGAATCTAAATGAAGAATTTGGATTAGGGAGAATTTATATTCCATCCAACCATAATTAAATGGCTCAAATTCAGATCGATCGATCATCCTTCATTAAAAGTTGTAGAATTGCTTGCATGTCCATGGGATATAGGAGACTAATGAACGGTGGAAACCAAATAAAAGCTCCTTGCAATTTTCTACGTGTCTCCTTCAATAATAACGTGAGAAAGGTTCAAAATCCCTGGCCATCCGATCTAACAACTCCTGCTCAAAAACCTCGGCTCGGGATCCCGCTCGCATGATAATATATTAATATCCATGTAAGAAGAGTCAAAGACTCAGAGGAAGCCAACGGCCTACATTGATGCGTTATGTTGTGGTATGGTAGAACACCAACTCATCAATCTGAGCTTGGGCCGCAGCAATCACAAAAGCCCTTACACCTAGCTTTCCAGCAATTCCAGGAGGAGACTATCATCATCATGTTTGCTCCACCAATATAGGCTAGCCGATAAGCCGAATTCCAATCCCTATGGCTTAATTAGCTTCGGAAGAGTGAAATTTGCATCGTACGTAGTGTGTCACGTGTATTTGCACTATTCCCAAGCTTGAGCCTATATTTCTCTTGCAGTCGAAGAGAAAAGGCATGACTCATTTGCGCTGGGCAATGTAAATCAATACATCTTCTTTAGCTGCATTGCACAAAGCATACATGCTGCCAATTTTACTATGAAAGTTCAGAGTTTCAATACATATTGGATCATATCGGCCGATACGTATCATCGTATTAGTACGCCCCTATAATAAGTATTTTGGGTTAAATCATAGTTTAAAAAGTAGATAAAACTTAGGCTGATTCCTCCAAACCAAATTAAAAAAGAAAAGAAAAATGAGCCTCGATACAGACTGATACATCCCTACCGATATATCGATATTTTGAACCTTATTTATTATAAACTTGTCAAAAGAAATGCTTTAACAGGTAAAATGTACTGTACACACAAATTGTTGACTTGAAGCTGTAACCATATATTTAGTTCGGAGCAACCATGTCGGGTCAAAGTCCATACCAGTCGGTCAGAACTCCAAAATGGCACAAGAGTTGACAGGTAGTTCTAATCTCCATTATTTGTTAAGCTGTAGTAATGGGATCAAACATCCGTGCATGGTGATTACATCACCACTTTTCCACAAACCTATGTCAAAATCGATAAGTTCTGCAATTTTGTCGCTCCCTACAGAGGGCGGTGACTGATAAGAGAGATTCATCCGTCGTGAATTGCAATCATACATTTCTATTATGAATATGGCATTAATTGCTAATTGCCAAATAAAAGAATCAGTACCGCTCCTCTCTAGTAGTATTGGCCAAGTATCGATCTCTTCGACAAAGGACCTACCCAAAGCCTACCTCTCGTTCCGTCAAGAATCTCCATGACAGTTTCCTTAGCCTTAGCAAGATTTAATTCTTGATATAACAACTTGTATGCTCAACCCACCACAATCTTTAGTTATTTACTCTTCATAAATCTACTCCTACTCCGCAAATAAACCTTTAATTTGCACTACGGCATTTATCTTGTTACGAATACTTTGAGGCTAGGGTAGCCATAAAGTATGATGGAATGGAAGTAATTGTAGATTTAATAAAAAAATTTCTCCCCACATAAGAAAATTGGCCTTGTAATTTTTTTAGGCTCAGTTTGGAAGGAGTGCAAAAGTCTTATTTTTATATTTCTAAACCTGTATTTGTACTTTTCCCAATTGGCTCAGCTTGGAAAGAGTATAAATACAAACAAAGACAGTGTAAATACATACAAAATATAAGGTTTTGCACTTTACATATTTGTACTATTTCCAAATTAAGCTTTGCAGTGCAATTTTATTTGTACTAGTACAAATGCATGGAAGCGCAAATGTAAAAAATGCAAATTCTTATTTAATTTTGTTTTGGATTTTACTCTATTCTGCTTCATGACTTAATTTACTTCATTGTACCGCAATCAAACAAAATAAGTTAAAATTTGGAAAAAAAAAAACAGGTCATAATTTACACTTAGATCATTTGTACTGTCATGGTTTTGCAACAGTGCAAACTTATTTGCATTGCAACCAAACACAGCCTTAGGGTTTTTTTTTTGACATTTTTCAACAACAAAGAGTCAAGTTGCATATATCCACCAACTCTTCAGTTTATGAATGCATAGTTGCATATACATACATGCATGGATAAACATATGCATAACTGCATAATTACTTACATAAATACATATTTATATAATATTTATACATGTAATATGAAGTTAAATCAGGTTCAGAATAATCAAGGCCTCAATTCTAACCAAATCCAAATTTAAATCTGATTCATATTTTTTAACCCTAACCGTAACCCGAATTTAAACCTAACATACTTTTTCAAGTTGGGTTTAGGTTGTATTTGGGTTAACCCAACCCAAATTGCAGCCCTATCCTCGATATAACAATGACGGGAGATGAGGGCTGCTGTTTAGGTTTTACCGTTTTAATATGGAGACTAGCGGGGGGCCGTGCGATGCACAAGATTTATTAAACGAAAGAAAAATAATAGAAATGGTTATTTACTAAAATACCCTTATAGTTTCATGGATTTATTAAAATCTACCCTATAGTTAGCATTTTACTAAAACACCACTTATAATTTACAACGGATTTAATCAATCTTTTATTAGATGATAGTGGAAAATGACAGTGTTGACACTAATGTTCATTTAAATAAATTTAATAAAAAAAATAGAAATAAAAATACAATTCTTGCCCTTAATAAGATACAGGCAACCACTCTATTGGCTATATTTGGCCAATTTTGTTTTCTATATAAAAAAGTGGTAAGGGTATTTTTGGAATAAAAAATCATGGGTCTAATGGAAAAACAAACAATCCATAATGAAAACTATAAGCTGTAAAATATATGTGATGTTTTAGTAAAATGAAAACTATAAGCTGGTTTAAGTAAATATATAAAACTATAAGGTGTGTTCTAGTAAATGACCCAAATAGAAACACATAAGAGTATACAATTGTTTTATATTTTCTACTTTTTTAAATAATTAATAATTATTCATATTTTATATACTACTTTTAATAAAATTTTTATATACAAAAATAACAATAATTAATTTCAGTTAGGTTTAATCATCAAACTTATGAAACCGACCAACCCGATCAACTCGACCTGAGTTGGTCGGTTTTCTAGTATTTTAGGTTGGTTTTGGTTCAAAAATTTCCCAATTCGACCAAGTTGGATCAGTTTCACTTTGGCCATTTGTAAACCGACCAAAATCGAACAACCAAACCATGGATATATATTAATATTTTATATTTTAAATATAATTTTTAATATAAAAAAGTGAGAAATTTCCCATATTTCTTAGTCTAAAATGTTTTATTTCATAATTCTAATTTTTAAATTTATTTTTTAATAATTGCATTGTAATTTTTAAAATTTAATTTAATATTTCAATTTAAATCTTTTGAACCAATTGGCCTTTTGTGAAAACTAACCCAAACCGAAACAACTTGAGTGGATCGATTTTCACAAAAAATCAGTCGGTTTCAGCTCACCAACTCCCCAACCTAACTAGGTCAATTTGGTTAGCCAAATAGCCTACGACTGGCCGAACCAACTCATGAACACTTATAATTTTAGCTAAATTAATAAATAACAATAGTTTAATCTCTAATAATTATTGAAAATTTATAGCGAAAATATACAATTATTGAAAATATATTGGTAATGAAAAAAATACAATAAGTACTAAAAATATATTAACTTAGTCAATAAATAGTATAATCTCAAATAATAGTTTAATCTCTAATAAATATAAATTAATCAATAAGTTATAACAAAAATACAATAAGTACAATAAATTAAATTTAAAAAATTCAATAATAGTAGTTTAATCTCCAACAATTATTGAAAGTTTTCTGTTAAATAACAAAACAAAATAAATTTATACATAATCATTGAAAATACATCTATCACAAAAAACAATAAATAATTACTGAAATACAATAAATATTAATTTTAGTATATATAATTACATAATAAATATAGATTAAGAGCTTAAAATTATTATTAATTTTTTTGAAAGTTATTTTCTCGAATTATTACTTGATATAAGTGAACTTAGTTATTTACAATATTATGTAAAAATATTAAATTATTATTTATTTCAATATTATGTTATAATTATTTTTCTACTTTTCAGAATTTTTTTATATTTATTACATAATTTCTCTAATTTAACTATTTAAAATCTAGTTATGTTAAATATTTTGTTATTTAAATACTTAAGTAATATGTAAAATATTTAAAATTTAAAATATTATTTATTTATTGGATTTAATTATCCATCAAATCATAATTTATACTATTATTACATAATTTCATTATTAATTTTATATTAATATTTTATATTTTAAATATAATTTTTAATATGAAACAGTGAGAAATTTCCCATATTTCTTAGTCTAAAATGTGTTATTTCATAAATCTAATTTTTAAACTTATTTTTTAATAATTGCACTATAATTTTTAAAATTTAATTTAATTTTTAAGTTTAAATCTTTTGAACCAACTGACCTTTTATGAAAACCGACCTAAACCAATATAACTTGAGTGGATCGGTTTTCACAAAAGGTCAGTCAGTTTCAGCTGACCAACTCCCCAACTTGACCAGGTCAATTTGATTGGCCAAATAGCCTATGACCAGACCGGACCAACTCATTTACACTCATAATTTTAGCTAAATTAATAGTCTTATCTCCAATAAATAACAATAGTTTAATCTCCAATAATTATTAAAAATTTATAGTGAAAATACATAACTATTGAAAATATATTGGTAATGAAAAATACAATATATATAAAAATTACAAAAATACAATAAGTATTAAAAATATATTAACTTAGTCAATAAATAGTATAATCTTAAATAATAGTTTATTCTCTAATAAATATTAATTAATCAATAAGCTATAACAAAAATACAATAAGTACAATAAATTAAATTTAAAAATTTCAATTATAGTAGTTTAATCTCCAATAATTATTGAAATTTTCTGTTAAATAACAAAAAAAAAGAAATTTATACATAATCATTCAAAGTACATCTATCACAAAAACAATAAATAATTACTGAAATACAATAAATATTAATTTTAATATATATAATTATATAATAAATATAGATTAAGAGTTTAAAATTATTATTAATAAATATTAATTTTTTGAAAGTTATTTTCTTGAATTATTACTTGATATAAGTGAAATTAGTTATTTACAATATTATGTTATAATTAGTTTTCTACTTTTCAGATTTTTTAAATTTATTACATAATTTCTTCATTTTAACTATTTAAAATCTAGTTATGTTAAATATTTTTTTATTTAAAATATTTAGTTAATTAAATACTTAAATAATATGTAAAATATTTAAATTTTAAAATATTAATTATTTATTGAATTTAATTATCCGTAAAATCATAATTTATACTGTTATTACATAATTTCATTATTAGTTTTGTAATATATTAAGTTATTATTAATTTGAATATTATGTTATAATTATTTTTCTACTTTGGTTTTTTTTTTAATTTATTACATAATTCCATTATTTTAACTATTTAAAATCTAGTTATGATAAATATTTAAATAATCTATAAAATATTTAATTTTTTTTTATTTTTTTAAATATATTACATATTATTAAATATTTGAAAACATTTAAATTGATAATCCGGAAAGACACGATTTAAATTGTTAGTACATAATTTCGTGATATATTTTGTAAAAATATAAAATTATTTTTTGTATTTTTAATAAATATTTTAAGTTATTATATAATTTTGTTAGAATATTTAAATAATTCTTAACTTTTTTTAATCCAAACTTTCTTTAGATAGATATAGATAAAAAGTAGGGGAGAGGATAAATAAAAATTAGAGATAATTTAGGAGAGAAACTCTCTACTAAATTAGAGATAATTTTGGAGATAAATAGGAATTAAAGATAATTTTGGAGAAAATGAGAGAGGTAGTTTAGGAGAAATTTTAGGAGAAGAGATTATTTCTGTTCTTGAAAAATGCATCTCATTGGTTGTTTCAAAAATGACATGGAATAAAAAAAATAAAAAATGAGAAAAATGAAAAAATTGTTTGACCCCTTTATTTTAATATATATATATATAGATAGATAGATAGATAGATAAATTGAAATACAACATTAGAATCAAGATCATCTAACGGGTTCAAATTTGACTTTGGAGAGAGTCTAGTAGAGGGAAAGGCCTTCAATGGTTAATTCAACGTGTTGTCCGGCACATAAAAGCCCACAATGACCGTGAATGCTAGTTATAAGGTGCTAGACTGCGAGGGATATTTGAAATGATACGAATGGTAGTTTTTGGCTTTCAGCTTTGTTGGTGAGCAATATAAAAATGTTAGCATTGTCATGCCAGGTTGGACATCTATTAATTTTCTTCGTTGACAACCGCATTAACGTTTTGGGTATATTCGTATGTCATGATGGGATTTTATGCCACGTGGATGGATGACATGGCAGACCTAGCATCCATGTGTATAATATTATTAGTCAGCATCATAAGCCCTGACATATTGAGCTGTTTCCGTTCTCAAGCTCAGTTTGGAAAGAGTGACAATACAAACATGTATTATGGTTGTTTTTGGTACCATCGCTGTTTCTGTCTGAAACGTTTTGGGTTGATCAATAGAAATTGACATACAATGTTATTTGACGTTGTTTATTCTGGAAACAAGCATATCTTACAATGATGCAAATATCAATTTAACCTCTTAGGTATAAGTAGCAATAATACCAAACACAACTTAAATGACTCTTTGTCTGTGGGTTAGATCAAGAAGGTCATGAGCTCCTTGACTTGGGCCCATTTGGTTTATGGGAATAGGGGTCTGGAATCGGAATCCCATTCTTATTCATGATGGAATGACATTCCCCCATTTGAGGAAATGGTCATTCCTTCCCCATTCCTTGAGAATGAAATCTCATTCCACCTTGTTTCTATTCCCATTCCGGTTCCTGTCTGAACCAAATAGACTATGGGAATAGATCATTCCGATTCTAATTTTGATTTCGACTGCAAACCAAACGGGACCTAAATATTTTGTTATTTTTTATTGTATACTATATTTCTAAACCTTATTTTGCACTACATATTTATATTTTTACTCTTCCTAAACTGAACATAAAAGACAAAACAATAGGTCATCCTTTTATTAGACTTCAGCCCTAATCAAATTGCTTTCCATGGTTTTGAATACATAAGGATTAAGGTCATTAAATAAAAAATAAGGCTTAGTTTGGAAAAAGTACAAGTGCAAATATGTAGCAAATACATACAAAATATAAGGTTTTGCACTCTACATATTTGCATTTGTACTCCTTCCAGGCTTCCAAACTGAGCCTAAGACTGTGCTTGGTTGCAATGCAAATAAATTTGTACTGATGCAGAAGTATAATAGTGCAAATGATTTGAGTGTAAATTCTAATCTATTTTTATTTTAAATTTTAGCTTATTTTGTTTGATTACAGTACAAAAGATGTAAATCAATATCTGAAACAGAATAGAGTAAAATCCAAAACAAAATTAAACGAGAATGTACATTTTTTTTTCATTTGCACTCCCATGCATTTGTGCCAATACAAATAAAATTGCACTGCAATCAAACGCAGCCTAAAGAACAAATGGAAAATCGAGGGAAAAGTTCTGAAGGAATTTTCTGTTTGTCTCTTATTTTCCATCAAACCAAAATGTAAATTGCTTTGTTTGATAAAACAAGATCTAACATAAACCACCGTTTGGTTTCTTTTGCAAGCAAACAGCTTTGCATTTCCTATATTCAATAAATTAATTTGGTTTCATTTAAGGCTTTTATTTATTAAGTAAGCCTACAAAAGTGACTTCTATTTGACATAAGGACAAAGTTATCTATATTCTAATGTACTAAAGGTGGTTTCTTTTCTTCCATGTTTTACCTTGAAAGCAATTATTATAAGTACTTTAACCCTTAAAAGGGAATAACATCATGCATGGTAAGGCTGCCCCTAAGGGTATCTTTTAATATAATAATACCTATTTTGGTACAACTTCCTTACATTTTCTTTGGAAATTAGTGAAAATGTAATTGTCATAGTTAAATTACAGTGGAGCACTTATTCATTGATAAATTTGTATATGTATGTATATATGTAATGGTTTGATCTACTGAAATTTGTTTACTAGCCAAAAAAACCCCAACTTTATGAAATCAGCTGAGGGTGATTCAAATTTGATCTATTATTAACTAGATCAAATATGGATCCATCTCTATGGGGTCAAATTATTTTAAATTTATATGTTTATATATAAATTTCATTATATCTATTAATAAAGTTAGTTTAAATCTTGTATGTTTAAGTTCAATTCTCATAAAAGTTATTTCCGTTTCATTGAATTCATGACACAATATAATATTAAATACATATTTAGCACATTTGTATTAATGGTATATATTATTTTAATTTAATTTATTAATGGGATTCAATAAAAATAGTGAGACTTAAGCCATTTATATTATAGTAAAAAACCGTATTATTTCTTGATGCAGTATATATCATTAAGGGTATATATACCAAAATATCAGCCTTAGGCTTGAGGGCAATGGCACAGATGTTTTGACATGAAATTTGTTTGGTTGGCATTTATGCTGAGCAAATGTTTTGAGTAATAATGTGCTTAGTATTGACATTGCTAATTGAAAGGCTTAAATAGTTGTACTTGGTTTGGTTTGAAAGAAAAGGTAGGGAAACCTATAAAAGTTGGTACCAGCCTCCTTTCCTTTTCTTTTCTTTTTCCCATATTTTTCTTCAAACCAAACACAACCAATGTTTATATTCAATGTGACACACCTTATAACATTGATCTCTCATCCAATTGTCAAATTTAAAAATAAATATTTTTGACTCATAGATTAATATATAGGTGCAGATCTAACGGTTTTAGAAGCCTAGAACCAAAAAAAAACCTTTATGTGCATTCATCTTTGTTAATATGTGACGCACTAGAGTATTTCCCTACACTGTCAGGTAAGATGCCACAAAAGCCAGTCATTGGACTGTTTATTCAAATGGACTGCTGCCAGAGGAAACATCAAAGTCAGAAGGCGAGGTAATGGAGACATGGAAGACATGGAAGCATTTTAAGCAGAAACAGCCAAACATAACAAAGTGATTACTCTCCTGCTGCAGCTGAAGAGGACACAACAGCAATGACAAACAAATGAGTCCGGATCACCTGTAAATAATAGCTCTCATATCGCACATCTGTCAATTCATTAATGACCTAGTTATATAAAATTAAATGGTTGGGATCAACCCAATTCGTCTTGACCCAATCTAATCCGTCCAAATCTATTAATTTTATATTTACGTAGTTAAAATTAAAAATTAACTCTCATTTGACAAATAAGCTGATCATAGCTTAGTGATAATAATAGTTGTTATTTACCCAAGTGGGGAAGGTTCAAGTTACATGCCATATTATATTTACACAAGTGGTGAAGCCATTTAAGTATGTTTGGTTTTGATTGAACCACTTACGTTCAAATTAGTTAGACCGATTTGAACTTTCTAATTGGATTGTCTTCGAGCTAATCATATCAAGAGTGGTTGAACCGTTTGGATTTAGATCAATCCAGTCCGGTTCAATCAATGGCGAATTGATTTGGACTAGCCATATTAGATTATGCACGAGTTTGGGACCGAACCGACTTGTCCAAAGTGGGTCAAGGGAAACTGATCAGGTTGGGTCAGTTCATCGAAAATCGGGCTAAAGCATGCAGTTCATGTTTCGGGTCGGATTGTCCCGGGTTTGGGTTGCGCTGGTTCATTTGCAGCCACTTCAGATTTGGGTCGGTTCAGATCGCCCTATCTAGATCAGGTTGGTTCCAAACT
>NW_010729101.1:1734923-1787798 GCF_000365185.1 Nelumbo nucifera | reverse complement strand
CGCCCTATCTAGATCAGGTTGGTTCCAAACTGACTGATCGACCCAAATGACTCGAACTGAGGTGATTGGCTCTGTTCATATTCAGACCGGGTTAAATTGATCCGGACTTGTTAATTTGGATGAAGAGGCAAAACTAATTTTAATGAATAATTAATAAAAAATTAATGTATTAATTATAAATTATTTAACTCAAATAAAGAAAATTAAAAAAAATAAAGAATTCATATATGTTTAGTAGTTAAACCCAATGATTATCCACAATTCAACCCGACCCAACCCATTTAATTTGGTCTAATAGATGATCAACCCAATAGACCGGTTGAATAGATTAGATGGATTCAGCGGGTTGAATGAGAAATTGTCACTCCCAAAAAAATGTACGGCATCTGATTAAGTCGGTATGGTGTTAGGACTTGTTCTATGGACAGGTGATCTGAACTCCAAACAAACTATCACGTGGAGACGACCAAACAGCAGTTCATTCAGTACCAACTACAAGTCCTCCAAATTTGGTGGGATACGGTTTTAAATGAATTTTTTAATATATTTAATGCAAACACATTATAAGTCACAAAGGTAAGTGATAATAATAGCGAGAGTCGATTCCAAGTATCTGCTGGGATTACCCAGCTAGCTTACGAACTGAGCAACCGCGTATATTTAAAGCTGGAATTCAGAATTCTGCATCGAATGTATCCATACTTCTCCGTTTTAAATATACAAGTATGTGATGATCATTTATTCTCTTTTGAATAACAAGCCAAAGCCCGGACAGATGTCAGCATGCGCCTTGCGCGCTGCTGCCCTTTGGGATGTGGATGGGGCTGTTGTTGTAGGGCTGGGAATTGATATGCCAGGCTGGGCTGCACATGCCTATCGTCAGCGATTTTAATTTCATTCTCTTTCCTGAAGGTGACAATGGGACCTACACTGGGCCATAGATTTTGGCCTGTTTTGGCCCTACGTTTTCTTTTTGAGTTTGACTATAATGCTGAAAAAACTTATAATCAAATAGATATCATTGAAAATATAACTAATGGGGTTTTCATTAAAATTCATGAAGTGTTTTAATTGATTATCCTTTCATAGATTGTCTCTTTATTTTTTACTTTTTTTTTGTTTTTTTTAGGATAGACTACTGTATAATAGAAGTGTTCACGGTTTAATTAAATTCCAAACTGAATCGATAATAACCAAAATTGACCCGAAGCTGACTGATTAATTGCTGGCTTGATTCGTTGGTTTTTTGGGTTTTGATATAATAAAAAACATATCGAATCTACTAGTTTAGTTAACTGAAATTTTCAGTCAGATATGGCTGGTTTGATTTGGCTTTTCTTGCTCACCCTATTTATTGGGATGGGTGTAAATTAAATTCCGGAACTGGCCCTCGAAACATTGAGTTTTCATGTTTGACAGTTTGAGAGTTTTGTTGTCTTCAGTATTGTAATTATTGCATCATGCATGAGGTACATAATATCATGTATGGGAGACCGGACCTGATCCTCACACAGGGCGCCTCATAACGACCTCACACATACATTCTATCGTACATTAGGAACATCTTCAATATTTATAAGTGAGGCGCGCAGATCCCGTTCCCATGTATGGGTTAACATATTACGTGGGAAGAATCCTGTGGACACACAGTCATAGCAATTGGACAGCCTTTTTTTTCTTTTTTGATAATTCCATTTTCATTAAAATTCAAACAAAAATTAAAAGGATTTTTTTTATTAACAGAATGCACATCAGAGGGCATTAAAGGTAAGAGACAACGATGGCAGGGTGCTCGTGGGAACCCACTACCTCATGCCGAGTGACCATATCAGCTACCGGGTCATTAGTATTTTGAGGGGATCGAAAAGCAAAAAGGAGGGGGATATGTAAGAAAGCCTAAAGTGTCATATACAATGTTTCTATTTTATTTATAGTTTCATGTACGGATGACAATTTTCTGTAAAATCAAGGCATTTCTCCAAATGGGGTGGATTTTTCATAGTCATAAATGTGAACAGGGTTTGTAAATAGTTCTTTGAACTCGAACTTGGTTGTAAATTATTAAAATTTTCCTAGGTTTAATGTTAATTTCTAAAATATCTTCAAATTTCTCTCAAATTCCTATAACCTATAGGTTACTATAATTCCGTTTATAAAATATCCCTAAATCCCTATAATTCAATTTTTTAAATTAATTCTCATCTATTCTGTATATATAAAGCGACTCATTCCACGTGTCACCCTTGCCCTCTTCCAAAACTTGCTCCAAAATCTCTATTGTAATTTTCTCAAAATTTTCAGAATTTTTTATTTTTTTTAAAGCCACGTAATGGGATTCATTGAACCAATCAGAATTCGCACTTTCCCACCCCCTAAAATCTCTTTACGTTCCAAATCCTCAATCCCTACTTCTCTAACAAAGGAATATAATAAAGGATGCCCTTTTTTGGCTTTTTTTTTTCAAAGTTTTGGAGAATACATGTAAATGTGTTGGCCACTTCCCAATTTTTACGCTTGAATCTCTCCCTGTAAATTATAACGCTCCACATCCCTACCATCTCTCCTCTATATATTGCTTCTTTTCCTCTTCCCTACTTAATTGTTGTTTTAAATTGTTAAAAAAACTTTCATTAGAATTTTTATCAATCACGATAGAGTTCGGCTTCGGTCAGGGCAAAGCCTGTCGAGCAGTCTTTACAGCCTTGCATCACTACAAGAAAATCGGTCAGCGGTAGGTCTAAAGACCGCCAGCTTTGGTCTAAGGCGGCGGTCATGAGTCCGCCCCCTAAACCACTGCTGGCCTAGATCTGAGATGTCAACTCTAACTGTGCCCAAACTTGTAGGATCTGCTGACCTACAAGAACAGAATAGAACAGGTATTTTAATCCATTTTGAATGATAGCAAGTACCTTCTTTATGACTAGATTATATTTCCTAGATGCATGAAGTATAGAAAGAAAATAATGAAATGATAGAAAAAAGCCCTTTCTAACAAAGAGAAAGCAATAGATAAACTTTAAATGGTTTAGAAGAGTTAAATGTTTTACATTATTATATTAAAACTTGTCAACTTCAAGCATAAGAAAATTTAACAGAAAAGAGTGGAATATTGTTGCCAACAAAAATTGCTAATAAAATCAATACTTCCTAATATAGCCCAAGTTAGATGTCAACTTCAAGTTAGATGCCAAATGTCCTCCAATTTATAAATTTTTAAGTTCCCATGTATTAATGATGTACACAATCTGGATCCAACCTAAGTGTGATCTAAACAGTATAAAAAAATATCTAATTCAACTCCAAATATAAATAGATGAAATTTGCATCTAGGTATATCAGATTCAAATCAGATTCCTTTGCAGTCCTACTAACTTCAAATCATTTGGTGCCAGCTAGAGTTACCAAGCAATTTCAATAAAGAGAGATATCATAACTATATTTCATTTCCTTTTTGTATCTTAACTATATAAAACCCATTTTAACCCAACCTTTCCTAATTAGACCCAAGCTCAACCAACATAGCTGAACCTAGTCCAACTTAACCCAACCATAGCTGATCCCAACCTAACCTAGCTGAACCCAATCCAACCTATTTAAACTTGCCTGAACCCAGTCCAACTTAACCCAACCATAGCTAAACCTAGTTGAACCCGACCCAATCTAATTAAATTTACTGAACCTAGTCCCAAGTCCCAACCTTAGCTGATCCTAGTCCAAGCCATAGCTAGACCCAATCCAACTTGTTGAACCCAACCTAACTCAACCTTATGGGAAAATGAATCATATTATAATATATGTAGCATACATTGTCAGGCTCAGTTTTGACCGTGGCATGACAGACCTTGACAAATCAACCTGATGTTCCGCTAGGTTTGTAACTTCTAAGACAAGTAGAACACAAGGTCAGAAAACTCTAGCCTTACTGGTATTTCTGTTAACATTACTAGCCATATCTAAGAAAGTAGAATAAGCAAGAAGAGTGACAACAAGGGAAAAGTGGGCTTTTGCACTATTTTAAATTGATGGTATGATTCCTTAAGAAATTGTGCAACCTTTGCTAATAAATCAATAGTAAATACAGACCCTAGGAACCTTGATATGTCAACCATCCATACAATCAACATATTACTAGAAATGTGATCTTGAAACATTAGTTCTTATAGGCAGAAAGTTCTTAAAAAGAAAGGTTTAGTTTAGGTTTGTAAAACCATATACACAATTACTAAAATAAGAAAAAATAAGTATAAGTTAAGATTTATTCTAGTAAGAATTCCAAAATGGAGTTCAAAGTAATACCCCAGCCTAACCTTTTGTGATGAGGGGAACAACTGCACCTGCTGCACCCAATCTACTCATGCTTAAAACCTGCAACTCATATCGAATAACTAAGCATCCAAACTGATTGGAATAAAACAGTCGTCTAAAATATGCAGGTTTTACTCAGACTTGAACAATTTAGCTCAGATTCTAACTACCATGTCCAATGTTTCTAGGCAATATTTGGGGGACACAGTTCCCTTGGTAGGTGTCAAGAAACCTCCACTAATTGTGAAAATTTGATAAACCTCCCCTACGTTTCTTAAACATAACAATTTCTCCTGACATTTTCAAGCTAACATCTGTTACCTGCCCTATCTTAGAAATTCATTACTTTTAATTCACCAGAAAATCTAATGTAAAAGAATGTCCACTCTAAAGACAAGCTTGCCTGAAAAATACCGTTTAAATATAACATGTTGATTCAACACCTCAAGTGACATATTTTAAGTACTAAGACAGAGCAGACTAGTGACTCAAAGCATCAAAATATCAAGGGACTGCAATGATATTTTATCTGAGAGGAGGTTTATTGAAGCTTTCACAAACCTTGGCTAAGCTTTGATAAACCTGAGCAAGATCAACAAAAAATATAACTTTGATTTAATAAGAAGTGAAAAGTTTTAAACTCAAAATGGATGTATTTAGCCTGACTATGGCAGATGTCATCACTGTCACCACTCCCATCATCATCAACCACAGAACTATCATCTCTTTGATTCTTTCCCAGTTGGGAAGAGGGAAAATTGGATTGAAGTATAAGAGAAATAGGGAAGAAAGGTGACTTTTGATGATGATCCATACATCCCCCCTCCCCAAGAAAAGGTGCTAAAACCCATAAGGATTAAGGTTTCAAACATGGATTAAACTTGAAGTTCCATACCTTGACTTGAAGTTGGAGAAATTTGACATACTCAATGATTTCATCAAGCATTAATGCCTTGTCCGTCTGCACAAATGAGGATGAACAATTAGCCTCTTATTGCACTCTGTTTCAAAACAGCATGCCCTTTCTTTCCCCTACAAGAAATTTTGGTTGAAAGTTCAAGCTTCAAAAAAACTCACAGAATATTATACATTTGTTTGCACTTAGCCCCAAATTGGGATAGAAGATAAGAAAGAAACAGAAAGCTAAGGAAATTTAAAGGAATTTTGTGAAATTCCTGAACTTTCTGTTTCTCTTAATTTCTATCAAACCAAACAGAGCATAATAGTCTTTAATTGTTATGATCTTTGAATTAGCCAATTCATAGGTTGTCTCTTTGTAGGCTTACAACATCAGCTATAGCATTGTTATTCTAATTTCCAAGGTTCCTAGATTCTTCTAATTTTGGAAAGGTTGAAAAGAGCCATTTCCAATATTGGTGCTGATAGAACTAGAAAAGCTTGGATTGCCCTGTAAATGGCTAAGTGATAAAAGCCAAAGATCTTTCTGGCAAGAAATATATATTGTAGACATACAATGACTATGAAAAATCTTTTATTGTAGATCCCAATATCTTGATTGCTACAAATGTTATAAGTGTTCTTATGTCTTGACACTTCATCTACACTTGGATCTCATTTGGCAAATCACCCAGTTTGTAATATTGTAGAAGAGGCAAATATATAGATCAAATATCATATTAAGTGCTACTTATTTAAAATATTTTTTCTATTTTTCTTCTCTTCTGATTCTAACCATTCCTCTATACCACTTATTTAAAATATCATATTAGTTATAAGAATGTTTGATACTAATATATTCCAATATAGGGGAAAAAGGTTCTGAGTTCTGACTTAACATAGATTCTTGAGGGACCCTTTTGCATGTTAATTCCAGATATGTGCTGGATTAAGACTATCTTATCTGTGTCCATCCAAAACTGGATTTCAACTTCTCAAACTTGTTTTCTTTGAAATCAACTATATAGAACAAGAACAATACTTATTGGACTGTCCCACTATCCCACTATCTAGCTAGACATGTTAGAACTCTCTACCATCAAGCCATTAGAACTGGACTGGATTGGACTGGTCTAAATGTCCAATTCACTGTATTATTGGACTGTCCAGCTTGCTCAACTTGGGCTGGATTGGACTGGCCCAATTCACTGTCTTATTGTATCTAACCTGACTGAAGTTGCACCACTACTTGTATTTCATTTATGCATTATGAAACCTTGTATTTCATTTCTAACATAATTTAGTTCAGAATAAAGGAAAAATTATAATCCAAATTTCCTTCTGCTCCCCTCTAAAAAGGATAAGAGTGTAAGGGTGGTTGTGATACTTTCCCTCAAACATCCTCAGCCCCTTGGATGACAACTGAAAGTAACCCTACCCCACTCAAGGCTTCATCTTCACATACCATCTTAGACAAGGCTAATCTGACTAATCTAGTTTATGGTCCAGAGGATTGAAGGATATAAGAATGCAGCAATTTGGACTTGTCCAAATAGCCCTTAATTTTCTAGCCTAGAGCTAGATCCTCTAGACAATAGACTTCAGTAAATATTGTGGTTCTAGAGTAATGATGCCATGTAATTTCCTTATGCCTTGTACATGCATGTTCTCTTGCAGGGTGGTTTGATGGGTTGATGATGTTGATATCAGATTATGCAATTTGTTCTTGGAATGTCCTTTCAACAAATTGGCCAAAAATAATGATATTCCTTTGCTAAGATGGAGATATCAAATAAGATTTAGTTTGGGGTTTAATTTTTCTAGTACTAAGGCCTTGTTCGTTTGTAACAATGCACTTATTGCACTTACCCAGGAAACATTTACTTGGGTAAGTGCACTTACCCATGTTCTTTTGATTTTTAGGATTCCTAGATAAATAACAAAATGACATTTTTATCCACAAAAGTAACTATTAAAATGGGTAAAATGGGCCCATCGTGTTTTGTAAAAATTTCTCCAAACTAGAAAGTTACTTACCCACCTGGGAGATGGGTAAGTTTTACCCATGAAAGTAAGGATAATTTTACTATGGGGCTCATTGCTTAATGCAAAAAGAACATAGGAAAGTTGGTCAATGGGAAAAAGTTACCCACTGACCAACTTTCCCCCATGCATATTTACCTACGAATGAGCGGGGCTTAAGGACAATCAATAAAGTCTTGTTTAGCTACTGTAAGAGTAGATTTTATATGCTCTCTTATCTTTGTTAGAATCAATCGTAAATCCACATCCTAATGCAGCTCAAAACTTAATGAAAATTTGTTCTATTAGCCTAAAATTTTGATATGGGTAGTCATTAACTGGTATCCAAGAGACTGTTGGGCCTTCTTATGTCTCCTCAAGATCCTGGCTCTAGTTGGTAGCAGGCCCCATGGATTGATTGGAAGTCACTTTAGACTCAGCTCAAGTCAAGTTGACAGGATTCTTGATCCAAACCCAATCAGAAATTCGGATTTAGTACGAATAAAACCTCAAATCAAAAGATGATAGTGATGCAATACAGGATAAGGCCGATAAGTTTTATGCAAGTTGGGACCATTCCAAGACACATAAGAAGCATAAATGACGCCATCGGCCCAGCTTAGTAAATATTTACCAAGATAGCATCATCACAGAAATTCTATCTTAGTACGTTTTTACCAAGTTGGCACCATTACAGAGTTCCCATCTTAGTTAGTTTTTACCAAGATAACATTATTTTGAATTTATATTCAATTAGGACTCTCCTTTTGAAGGATTTTATTTTGAAGTGTTTTCTTAGATTAGGACTTTCTTTTTAAAGAAGTTTTAGTAGGATTCTATTAGGGAATGTTTTCAGATTAGGAATAGGAGCCATAAGGGCGTAAGCCTATATAAAGAGTAGTTAGGGGAAGGCTAAGGCAGTTCTCTTGTTATGAATTTTCTCTTAATTGTTTAGTAAAGAATTATTCTTCCTAAAATTCGACTTCAACTCTTTTCTTTGAAGCTTTTCTCACATGTTTTGTTTCCATTCTACGACAGATAGCCCACGTTTCAATCATCTATGGGTTAAGCTTGGTTTCTTTTTATCTTTATGAAGAAACACGCCTCTCATGTCATGTCTATAAGTCGGTTCAATGTTCAAATGCTATTAGGTTAATAAAAATCTGTAAAGGAATCTTTGTTCACAAAATATACGTACTAACTGAACTATTAGCAATCACAGAAGCTGAACAACCTTGCGTTCGCAGAATAAATCTCCATCCATTTTAGATGACGACTTTTTAACCTAAAATTAGCTCATTTGTTAGCTAATGCTTGGGATGATGTTACCCTTTTGGTTGGATGTAGAACTCAGATCATCTCTTTTACTACTGGTGCTTGCCAACTCATGCTCTACCTAGTCAAGGAATTTGAACATTCTCCTCTGAGCTAAGCAACTCATAATTTAGTAAAATATTGTTGTATTGTTGGAAAACCTATTGTCCACCCAAAAGGAACCATATTATCACACTATAGATTATATACTTGCTTTTGCCTAGATTAGATTCCAAATGAAAGGAATAATATTAATAGGAGTAAATCTTTTACCATGAGATACTAGCTTCTAGCAATCAAAGGATTGATCACAGATAGGAGAAACTGGGAAAAAAGTTAATTGCAAAGACTTTAAACAGATAGAAACACCCATATGGGAAAAATGTTTACCTTAACCTAACAATAGGTTGTTTACTAGGTCGTTCGAGAAGTGATTGGATCTTTCGGAACAAATGGGTAAAAATTATATTGTTCCAGACTAGCTATCATTATGAACATAGAGAAGATGAAAGGAATTCTTACTACATGATATTGAATAAAGGAATTCTACTCAGTTATGTAATTAGATGAGCTTGAAGCTATTACTCACCATGTAGTGTAGGAGGAAAACTCCTCTAAGCTATTCCTTGGCAACCCCTCCACTCAAAGGAATTATTTATGTTTTCAACAAAATAAGATAAATTAAAATGAGTTGCCTCCTTGTCATAGTTAATAAGTGTTTCATATATACTTCATTCATAATGTAGCAAACTTGTTTATTATCTTCTTATCTATAATGTTTACATCAGTATATAAAAGTCATGGATCTTCAAGAGGCTTGGCCATCATTTAGAATTATCTGTACTTACCTAACAAATACAATGGGTTAACAATCGTTGGAGACTTCTCTTTCATGTTTCTTGTTCATTTATGATTTCAATGATTACATTCTTGGATTTGTATTACTTGTTTTATGAGAGCCTTATTAGTAATTTTGTCTTCATTTGTGTATCCATTTGATGAAATAGCTTGCAAACCAATTTCTACAAATATTTTTTTTCTCCTTTAGAAAATGTTATGGAAAATGAACTTAAACAAACATTTAAAACAATTGACCTATTGAGAGTTGCAAACTTGCAGTTATGACTTCACCTATTGAGACTCCAAACAAGGCAACTGGATCAACCCAATAGCTGCATCCTCCTCTCAATGAAAGGATACCCTAATCCTTGTCTAGGAGGGTAGTTACTGCACACCCCTGGCATGATCTTGAGATAGGTACGTGATTTCAATGCTACATGACATTACTTGATAATTATTCAATCAGTCTTTATTTGTTAAATTCTATTTAGAGCATGGTATTCAAAATGAAACATGAAATTCTTAGTGCTTAATCTTTCAATTATCTGTGCCAATATAATGACATCACAACTTATTGTATTGTATCTTTGGATTCAGGACCTAGAGCTCCAACAATTTTTAACTGTGCAAGGATACTATACTTGATTGATTGATCTCTGAAACCTGGGTTTCATGATGATATGTGATTAATATCCATGTATTGCAATTCTTGTAATAAAGGTTTTCTTCCATCATAAAAAGGTTAAAGAATGCAATCTTCTTGTATGTGTTGACATAAAAGGTTTTAATTTTACCGGGGGGTCAAAAGTTTTGAGTTTTATGGCGGATGAGACTCATTCTGCTTATTGGATTTTACTAAAGAAACTTCCAATTCTTGTAGATGGTTGAAATAAGAAAAGGGAGTAAGATGAAATATGAGCTGGACAAGAAAACTAGCTTGATCAAGGTAATCAAGGAACCCATTGTCTAGCATATTTCTTAGTTGAAATCCCATTCATGTTCATAAAGAGTTTCATTTGCAAGTCAATCGTGTACTTTATTCATCAGTTGTATATATCCAATGGATCCTCATGCAGGTATATGCAAGTGTCTATGTTGAATTCCTACTGACAATAGTATGTTTGAATGATAGTAATGCAATAAGATTTGGATGTTGAATTCTTGCACAAGTATGCAAGAATTGCTTGATATCAAGTTTTCTAAGTATTGAAAACTCAAGAAATGTTAAAACTTCTTCTTGAGCAATAAGATTTGGATCTGAATCTCAATTCAACTCAGTTAAACATTTTTATGGACTGCATGGAGCCAACTACATGAATCTTGCTTCTTCTTTTTTTTTTGATAAATTCTACATGAATCTTGTTTTGCCATTCACTCTCAATGCCACAACCATCGAAGATTTGGATCTTGTTTTCAGGGAACCTAACACCTAAATGTGAGAGAGGGAGGGGAAGAACCATTGTCTAGAATATGGTTCAAACCAGTGGGTGGCTCAGAACACGGTCCAGACCATGAGTCAGACCCATGGTTCAGAACTGTGGGCCAGACCCATAGTTCAAACAATGACCAACCCATGGTTTAGACCCATGTAATGTTTAATTTTAGACAATCGATCCAATATATCCAAACAATAAGCTTTCACCAACAAACCCATGGATGTCATATGATGCATTTCAAGATTTTATTAACCAGTACTACCCCATTAAGCACAAAACAAGTTAATTAGGTATATTTATTTTGTTCTATTTTTTCCTTTAACAAAAACAACAATAGTCCACAAATATGACAAAGTAGGATCCTTGGGAAATTTGCATGCATATTAGAATTAATGCTGAAAAAGGTCATACAAAAGAAGGAAATTCAATTTGATTAAAAGTTAATGTTGTTAACTCTTCTTCATAACCATAATGTTAATATGAGCTAGACAATCCATCAATTGGGCTATTAATGACAAAAAATAACTGAAGAATAAAATAAGCTCATTTATAGTTTTATGGTTGAAACATAGAGTTAAATCAAGAAAATACAATCAGGTCCCTTTCTGGTTCAACACTTAATACAATTTTCAAAAGATTGCTTCTACATGCACATGGAGTTTCTTCCTATCTCAACTCTTAAGTTAGCTATTTGGAGATAAAGCAACAACATAATGGCTACAAAAAGACAACCATATTTTATATAAAGACAACAAAATGCATTTAAAGGTCCTTACTTGCCATAAAATGATGCCTAGTGAAGTGTTGTCCAACCACTCACATCACGGAAATTGATACTAACACCTACAGCTACTATTGGAGCAGCCGCTAAAATGCAGCACACTGTGCCCTTCCTTATCTAACACACTAGGGCCTTTTTCATCTTCAATTACCTTGTAAAGAAGCCATGCATGCGACTTCTCTTCAATAACTTTTGTAGTAATTAATCCTTTATTTGATCTGGAGAAAACTCCTCTAAGGTAAGCTTCACCATATGGAGCCATTCATAATCATCTTCCTTCATTAACAAACCGATTTTATTGCTTATATGAGCTTTCTCACCAACATTGGTGTGAGTAGTTGGGTGACTAGAACATCCCATAGATCAACTTGGGTTTGGCTTGCCAAGTTTTCAGCACTTGCTTTGTGAGATTACAAGGAAAAAAAATCATACTATAGTGTATTTGATGCTAAACAAGGGGAATTATGGATCTGAAATTCTGAATTAGGGAACAAAGTACACTGCTTTAAAACTAAGACAAACATGTTAGGACACTCAAATATAGAATCTAATTTTCAATACAACTCTAAATACCTAATAATAATCCTATTAAATCTAAACAAACTCCAAAATAATCTAAAAAAGACTTAAGTCTACTCACAATCACTCTTACATTGAAATCTAGTTTTAAAATGAGAACCTATACACAGCTACTACTTCAAGTTCTCATGGTTGTTCTTTGTACTCAACATGGGATATATATTTTACTGTATTTCTTCCTTCTATTCTGATTAATTTGTTTTCCTTGTATTGTTTAGGTTGAGTTGAGGAAGAGTACAAATGCAAATTTGTATAGTGTAAAACATCTTCTGCTTTATATACTCTTTAGCTGAAGCAAGTCCATACTCCCTTCCAACGTGTAAATTATTAAATGGTTGTTCTTTAAGAGATATTTTCTTTCTTTGCATTCTATTCTGGGGATAAAACTCAAAATGATGACATTTCTAGAACATAGCAAACCCAAAAATTATGACATTTCTAGAAACCTAGTTTACGTATGTTCCAACTCCAAAATGTTTTGGGTATATAATACAAGAAACTACAATTGTCCCTTAAAATGATGACATTTACATGGTAGTTACTCTCTGTGCCATGAAATAATAAGAAATAAAGAACTCCAATTCTATATGAACTATTATTAAAATATGGAGATCACCTCAAATTTAACACTTGGAGAAAACAAAACTATGAAAGAAGATCATTGTTAGGGTTGTGATTCAAATTCACTAGACTTGATACATCATTAAATGTGATTACTTCTAATGTATGTTTTATACCTACTACTGACTTAATTATCATAAAAAAAAAAATCAAACTTATTAACTAGAAAGAATCAATATAAACAAACAAAAGGATCTAAACCTACAAAAGTTAAGAAATCACTAACATTCACATTCAACTGAATAAGTTCCAGAAGCATCTACACAATGAATACAAAGAGGGAAAGAGAGAGTGTCGCATGTTAATCTCGATATCTGGTTGTCTATTTGGTGCTGAGAAAGCCGAGATTGAGGTTACCCTTTGCTCTCGAGGTCGCCCTTTGGTTGTGAGAAAATTTGACCGAGGTCATTCTTTGGTTGTGAAAAAGGAGAGAGAAAGAGGGAGAGAGAGGGAGAGAGAGAGAGAGAGAGAGAGAGAGAGAGAGAGGGAGGGTGAGACACAGAGAGTGGGAGAAAAATGAGAGAGTGTGCGAGCGAGCAAGATAGAGAGAGCGGGAAAAAATGAGAGAGAGTGAGAGCGATGTTTAGGGATTTATTCGGGGGAGGAGAAAAGGAAATTTGGCGCCACAATCAACAATGTTTTTAGCAGCGATTTTAAACGACTGCCACTATATATTAGTATTATTAGCGGCAGCCGGTCGATAGCCACTTCTTGAACTACCACTAGAAGTGTTTTTTTTTTTTGTAGTGTTGGCATCATTTATGCCAAAATAAGAATCAGTTAAAAATCGAGAAATCACTAGAAAAGGTGATCCCTGAAAAGGGCTGATTTCAATAATCTATTTTTGACTGATTTCTCATAAATTGGCATAATTGACCAACCAAACAAGAAAAAAAATCATTGAAAAGGGTTGCTTTCAATACACCCTGATTTTACTTTCCAACTTTTTCCTCAACTTTCTATTTTTCCCCATTGTATATATTGTCATTGCAAAATAATTATAAAAAATAGATAAAATGAAGAAAACAGTATAAATTAAAAAAACAAAGAAATACACAAAAAATATAGAAAATCACAAAAATCTTTATACCATATACTAAAAAAATGAGAATGATGCAATTGGTTTGGTCAAAGCACCCTGATTTTACTTTCCAAATTTACCCTCAACTTTCTATTTTTTTTCCCATTGTATATATTGTCATTGCAAAATAATTATGAAAAACATAAAATGAAGAAAATAATATAAATTACAAAAAACAAAGAAATACATAGAAAATTTACAAAAGAAAAATATAGAGAATCATAGAAATTTCTATATACCATACTAAAAAATGAGAATGTTGCAATAGGTTTGGTCAAAACACCTTGATTTTACATTCCAACTTTACCCTCAACTTTCTATTTTTCCCATTGTATATATGTCATTGCAAAATAATTATGAAAAACACATAAAATGAAGAAATAATATAAATTACAAAAAACAAAGAAGTACATAGAAAATTTACAAAAAAAATATAAAAAATAACATAAATTACAAATCTATACCATACTGAAAAATAAGAATGTTGCAATTGGTTTAGTCAAAAGACCCTAATTTTACTTTCCAACTTTACCCTCAACTTTCTATTTTTTCCCATTGTATATATTGTTATTGCAAAATAATTGTGAAAAAACACATAAAATAAATAAAACAATATAAATTACAAAAAAACAAAGAAACATAGAGAAAATTTACAAAAAATATAAAAAATCATAAAAATGAAGAAAAAACATAAATTACAAAAGAGCAAAGAAAAACCATAAATTACAAAAAAAAATGAACAAAATTGTAGAATATAATAAGAATTTATATCTGCTACCATATATAAAAATGAAAATGATTCAGTTAGTGTGGTCGAAAGACCCTGATTTTTCATACCAATTATACCCCTTAGCTTTTTGGTTATTCAAACATCGCCCAATTCTATATGAGGGTACATGATAGTTGTTAGCAAAAATTAAAGAAAAAAGGCATTGTCTTTTCTAAAAAGCCATTGGGTGGGTTAGGTACTTAGGTTTGGGTTGAGCTTCAACCAAACCCACCAAACCCATCAACCCGTTACCAACCCACCTAATGCCATCAACCCGTTAATGATCCATTTTGGGTTGAACCCAAACCCACCATAACCCAACCCAACCTGCCCAATCCATTAATTTTTCACATAAAACATAAATTCTAGAAAAATATAACTATAAAAACTACATAATATATAAATAAAGATAGAAAGTTTAGAAAATAAAATAAATTAAAGAAAAAAATAAAAATTACAAAATAATTATGAAAAAACACAAAAATGAAGAAAATAATATAAATTACAAAAAATAAAGAAATACATAGAAAATTTTCAAAAAAATTAGAAAATCATAAAAATTGATGAAAAATAACAAAAATTATAAAAAACAAAGAAAACCATAAATTATAGAAAAATGAATAGAAATTGCATAATAAAATAAAAGTTTATAGAAAAACATAACAAATGAAAAAACATAACAAAAATACAGAAATTTCATTCCATGGGCCTAGACATGTTAGTCAGGCCTAGATCTTATAAGGGCATTTGGCCATTAGGGTTGTACGTTAACATGTGTGTAGTTGTTAAGTAGAGCTTGGAACTCGTGTCCTCAGTCGTATGCAACACTGTGACACATTATGAATCATTTAGTTGTTTTATTCTTGGACAAATGTGTAGAGGTGATCAACGTGCCTAGAAGGTGTTTGCATACATGTTACTTTAGTGGTTGATTGATAGATTTTACTTCTAACTAATTTCTTTATCTCCTCTTAGTTAAAAAGTAAGAAGAAAATGTTTTTAGGCTTAAATGTGAGTTATTTAATAGTCACATACTCATATTAGATAATGGCTTTGCTTTTCAATGGTTACTTGATTGATAAATTTTGCTTTCAATTAATTTCTTTATCTCCATAAATTTTGTATTTCATTGTGATGAACTGTATTTATATATAATGTTGTTGAATGTAATTTTGTTATTGATTGGGTGCATTAATGTTTCAATCTGATGCATTTGAAATCAACGTTTTATAATTATAAAATTCAAATATTGGCATTTTGTGTGGATAGTCTTTTTTATGTATTATATAATTGTTTTAGGACTTGAATGATATTTGAACTTTCATCTATTCCCCAAATATAAAAGTATAGTCAAACATCATCATCAATATCAAATGCACGGGCCTTTCCACTAGTATTAAAAAAAGATAATATGATTATGAGAGGAATGCACTTTACTCTTACCAAAAGAACATGCATTAGAATGTGTCTACCCAAAAGTAAGGAACAAATTCATGTGTGTGCTGGATTGAGGCAGTAAGCTACTGAAACACGGGACAAAAAGAGACGTTTTCCTGATTTCATGGTTTGGCTCTAAATTACCGCATCTTGGAGGGTGGAAGACTGGAAGTGTTTGTGTCGTTTTAGCTGAAAGGTGGGCCCATAAGGGTTACTAGCTATTCTGAAAACTCTTAATCTCGAGGATAACAGATTATTGGGAGAAATATACTGCAGAATTCTGAAATTACAGCCTCCCATAGTCTACTAATAGCCCCCCCTATAAAATTCTGATTCTGAGTGGGCTGAACAGTCATTCTCCCCACGTTATTTGCCGTGCAAAAATTCTTAACCCTTTGGTTTATGCTGTGATTTCACAATTCCACTCCCTCCGGTTTATATTTCTGATCTGTTTTTCCTTATTCCCGATATCCTGCATCACCCATGTAAGATATATTTTAATGTTTTATATCCTCTATTTGTAAGTCCTAGGATTCTTATTTACGTTAGATAATACATCTTACTTTTACTTGTCATAGCAACGTAATCCTAATTCTAGGTTTTCACAATGCATCTCTAAGGTACATATTTTTGCAGAATAGTTTATTGGAATCCAGTGAAGATTTATTTGGAGTGCAAAGTGATTGGGTGAGAGACTTCTAGCAAGGTGACTATTGTTTAGAGATTACTGAAGGACTCTGCTGTACAACTTCAATTTGATGACAGTCTTAGAAAAGGTCACAAAACCCCTACAGCTGCTGGAATTGGGGGTTTGTTCTGCAAGTCCAGTGGCGACTTATTATGGGTTTACATTGGACCCACCTCAGCAGAATATGCACTAGAAGCTGAAATCGGAGCACTTATAGAAGGTCTAAGGATTGCTAAGGCTCTTTAGATCAGCTCCCTTGTAGTGAAAGGTGACTCCAGAATGCTAGTGGGCAAAAGCTCAGGAATCAGGCCCTTGGAAACTCTCCCACTTCTTACATGAAATCCATGAAATTTGTTCTATAACGTTGTGTAGATTCAGATGGATTCCCAGAGAACTGAATCATGTGGCTGATGGGTTAGCTAAATCTGGTTTGTGAAGGGATTTTTTGCATAGTGCAAATACAATGCCTTCTTAATTGTTTGGGCTCTTGCTTTTTTTTTTTTTTTGTTTTGATTAAGGCCCTAGTACATCCTCTAATGTACACCCTCCTCTTTTGGATTATAAATAAAAAGATTTCAAGCAAGTGAAGAGTAGGCATATGACTGCTTCATTAATTAAGAAGATGGGCTTCAAATAACAAAATAAGGAATGCTGGGTTAGTGATTGTAGTTAAATGATGGTTCATTGAATTGTATCAGGATAGCAACCTGCTGTTCTCAGATCAGTCCTAAAAGGGGTGTAACAATTCCTATGTTTTCTAGGTGATGTGTGTTGCAGCACTTGTCATTGATTTCATTTTTTATTGAGTCTATGAACCTCTTAAATATCCATATTACGCAATTTTCTCATTACAATAAGATATTACTTGCATCCTGCAGTACAAGCCTGTGAATCTTCATTAGAACATTATAGAATGGTTTTAAATTAGAGGTTTAGTAATTCATTTATATTGTTTTTTCTGCTTAATCAGGTCGAAAAGACTCAGTATAAGGGATGCCTCCTTTTAGCATATCAGAGTTTTTGGGGTGGTATATGGTGACTTGAGCACATCTTCACTATATGCCTGTAGAAGTACATTTTCAGGGAGGTTGCACAGCTATCAAAATGAGGAAGCAGTATTTGGAGTACTTTCCTTCATTTTTTGGATTTACACTGCTCCCGTTGTTGAAGCATGTCATCATTGTATTGAGTGCAGATGATAATTGTGAAGGTTAGAAGTGATACAATTTTATTTTTATTGATACTACGGCTCTTCTGTCCTCCATTTAATGGATATCTTCTGATATTTTTGAAATTGCATACAGGTGGTGTAACATTTGCTTTGTACGCACTTCTTTGTAGACATTCAAAGTTGAATCAACAAGCATTTCATGAGGAGCTCTCAACAGATTATAATCACGGTCACTTGAATTGAAACCTAGCTGCATCTTGATTGAGAAAATTTCTCGAGAAGCATAAAAGGATTAGAAGTGCTTTACTTGTTATAGTTGTACTTGGCGCTTGCATGATGATAGGTGATGGTGCATAAACACCTGCAATTTCTGGTAAGAAAATTTTATTTTCCCATTTTCATTCTTTTCACATTTTTCTATAAAAGTTTAAAATGGAGTGTCTATAGTAAGTTTTTTTTTTTGTTGTTTATTTCCATCTGTCATGCATGATGCTTGTACTGAACTAAATATTTGTAACTTGTAGTTATATCATCTATAGCAGGGTTTCAAATTCGAGACAAAAACTTACCTAATGGTGAGTTATACTACCATTTTTTTTCCTTTGGCTTAGTTCACAGAATTTTGTTGGAATTTGATAGCTAGTAATGCCTTGAAATATGTAACTATGCACTATTGTGTAGCCATCTTATCTTATTTTGTGTTTGCATCAAAGAATATTTTATTGAAGATAACAGGAAAAAACAAAATTTTGTCTAGATACACCTAAACAAACTACAAACTGAGACCCTTACAAGTACCCAACACTTGAATTGTACAGGTGAAGAAAATGGATCAAAGGAGTAGTGAGCTAGTTTCATTGGACACCTAACTGAGCTAGTAAATAATCATTGAAGTGTTGAAACAGGAGATGAGGCCACAGAAGGGTGTGGGATAGAATCAGAAAGAAGCAAGTTTGGTGTTCTGGTCTTTTACATTCTTATGGGGGTGGGGGTTCGGTCTTGTGTGGCAGGTTAGGTGTTCTGGCTCTTCTAGAGGAGTGGGCAGCCACCATGAACCTCTCCAGCATCACCTAACTTGTAAGTCATTATAATTATTAGATATGCTTTTGTAGGAGACTGATGCTTTGAAATATGTTAATCATCTTCTCTGGGGTTGAACTGATGCATCTTCATCCCTTCTGTGGAGCAATGCATGTGACAAAAGTAATAGGGGCATCATGAATGCTTAACCTTGCCATGTTATGTTATGGGCCCGGGCGTAGGATCTTGTCACGGGTTGGTCCACGGGGAGAACCTCTAGTTTCCCCTTGCCCCTCCCTTTGCGTGCTGACCCAATCGTGGCGACCTAAGGGGTGATTTGTCCAAGAGATCACCCTAACTCTCCTTTACTCTTCTCTTTGACTGAAATTTTGGATGCCTTTATTCAATAATAGTGGCTCCTTAAATAGGAGATTACAAGAGTCCTGCTCTTAGGGAGACTCCTTGCTGAATAGGGAGACCTCCAACTCTATCTTGATAAGATAAGACTGATAAGATAAGATAAGTCTCTCTTAATCCTAATCTAATAAGATAAGATAATCTAATCTACTAACTTAATAAGATAAGAATAACAAGATAGTCTAATCTAATCTGCTGAATGGATAAGACTATTGCTGCCGAATTGGATAGGATGAGAACACTGGATAATTGCTGCTGCTGCTCCCAATACGCGTCCACATCATGTTATCACTCATGGTAAGATCATGAGGAAAACCATGTTATATGTAGCACTTCTGAGTAAATAAGAGGAAGGAAAAGCAAGAGTTTTCTGGAATCAGATGATGCAACAACAAAGAGTGATGGAGAGATTTTCTTTAGGATTAATTTCATTGGGTAAAAATCACAAAGAAGTTAAAGATGCTCAATATAATTGCTATTTAGGGTTTTGGAACCTTACCCTCCTCACAAACCAAGATGATACAAGTGTGCTTTCTGCCAAGTGAGCACTACCAAACTAAAATTCAACCATTGCTCCTTGGGCGGGTCCATCAGGTGTTGTCGAGTGTTTGGGGATGGCCATGGGGTGATTACACTATCTAATTTGTCCTGTGACCTTGTGTGATTTTGCAAGGGTAAATATTCTGTTCTTGTTGCAAGGCCTTTATCAGTTGCCACTAGTATTGAGAGACTTATTATTGATGACTCTGACATTTTAATTGATTGGATGGTAAATTGCTCTAAGGCCCTTGGTGGCTTTGCTACCAGATAAGAGAGTTGTCTTTAGCAGTCTGGTTGAAACACTTGTTCAGATGGGTTCCAAACTTTCAATGTCAGTCAATTTTTGTGAACCTACAAGTGGTGTGATGAGGGTGAGCTATTTTTGCATCTTGTGGTGCCTCAGCTACAATTTTCTTGAACTTAGATAGATGCCTTCTAAAACTCTCTCCTTTTACTTGTGAAGAATTGCTGCTACGTATGCTTTGGTAAGGAATGATATTCCATTATTTTGCTAATGAATATAAAAAATTAAAGCAAATAGGTGTTTCAGGATGTTATGAAGAGAAAGGGAACCGGGGAGGAAGAAGAGGTATCATGTAATATTTTGATGTGGCAACTTCAATTCTCTAGAGTAGAAGGAATCAATGTTGTCAGACTCAGACCAGACTGAACCTGTTTGGTGACTGAGTTGTGGATTGCCAACTCATTCAAATAAAAAATGTGAAAAAAAAAATTAAAAAAATGGAAAACAGTTCTAGATTATTAGTAGGTATAAAACATATTTATATATGTAAATGTGTAAGTTTTATGGACAAAAGGGAGGCAAACTTGGTTGATGCTCTAGCCAAACAAAGGGTTTTATAAAGAAAACTTGTATAGGTGAACCATATGTTGGTGAGATTAATAATTATCCAAAAAAAATGTTGGTGAGATTGATAGATGATGCAATTCAAAATTGTTTGGAGTGCTTGGAACTTCCTCTTGTAAATAAGTTTTATTTCAATTAATAAAGCAACCGGTTACCGATAAAAAAGGGAGTAAGCTTGAAAACTGTTTTGGTTGCTGGTTCCTAGTTGTGGTGATCCAGCTATCCAGTCTGGTCTGAGTCTGGAAGGAATGCCGTTTTCTGTTATTATGGCTATGGAGAGGGAAGGGATCTTGTAAATAGCTTCTAATTTTAAATGCTCATATAATCCTTATTTTTCCTATTATCCTTTTTCTTGTTCACATGCATGAAAGTTACTTTCACTCTCATAGGGATACAGGTATTAGTTGTCACATCAAGTATTATATTGGTTGGGCTCTTTGCTTTGCAGCACCATGGTACCAAGAAGGTGGCCTTTATGTTTGCACCTGTTGTGATACTATGGGTAGTATCCATTGCAATGGTTGGCATCTACAATATCATTAAGTGGAACCCAAAAGTCTACTGTGCTCTTTCCCTATACTATATTTACAAATTCTTCAGAGAATCAGGAAGCAGCTGGGGTTCTATTGATGTGTTATTCTTTAATAATCTGATTAGTGAACTTGTTTAAGCTTTCTTCTCATCCACAGAAAATAAATTTATGTTTGCAGACCTTGATCACTTCACAAGTACATCCGTAAGGGTATGTGAAACTGACTTATACCATATAGGACAATTGATGCATTGACCAAATCTGCACTTTGTTGAGTAGGAATGTCAATGGGTACGAAGTTACCTAACTATCCCATCACCCATGTATCAATTACAATATCCTAAATTAATATGGACCACCTTAAATTTTGGGCCCAATCAAGAATTATATCACTTTCAAGTTCCATCCATAAAGGATGATTACTATAAAGGTCCACTAGCAGCTATCTGAATAAAGCCTTCTTGCCCCATGAACATGAAGACAACCATTCACCCAAATAGCAGAAAGGCAATGCATTGACAATATACAATTTAAGTCAACCATTATGAACTAAATCAAAGTGCTTGGATGTGTAGTTAATATATTGAATAGGAGGTAAATGGATATGTGACAGAACAGAGTGGAATAGTGGAACAGGATTCAAGTAGCTGACCCAATATAGTTGGAAATGGCACAAGGTTTTGTTGAGTTGAGAGAGCAGGTAAATGGATGCTGCTAGAGCACTTAACTATTTTTCTGTGGAATCTGTATGGCATGATTGAAAGCTTCTTTGTTCTATCACATGGTGGTTGTGCTAGTGATTCTTGTTATTTCTTTTGTTATGAGAGGTATTGACTCATCAAATCAAACCTAAGGAATTTTTGCCATGATCAGGTTGCATTTGCTGGAATTATTTATCCCTGTCTTGTACTTCAATATATGGGGCAGGCAGCATTTCCTTCAAAGAATTTCTCTTTCATATCTATAAGCTTTTATGCATTCTAGCATAGATCCTGCATATTTAGGTGGGAAAGGAGGTTTAGGCACTATGATTTGATGAGCTCTATGCTTTGATCAGTGCTGACAGGGGAATCTTGGGGATCAAAATTTGGCATGACAACTTTTCTGATTATCAAAAATGTTGCATTTAATTATAGTCAGAAAAATTACATAATAGCATGTAAAATTATTGGATAGTTTAAATAGACTGCTATAAATGGTGTAAAGGATCCCTGGATAAACGCACTGGCAGTTCTCATGATAAACAGGCATGCCCTTCTTCTGTGTCTTTTACATAGTGATGCCGTTACTCTGTATTAAAAACAAACTTATTTTTCTTTTACTTGTTATTGTGTAGAAGTTGTGTTTTGGCTAGTGTCTGTGGTGGAAAATCTGGCCATAGTTGTTTCCAGTCAGGCTGTCATCTCTGCAACATTCTTGATTGTCAAACAATTCCATGCATTGGGTTGTTTCCCATGTGTCAAGGTTGTACACAGGTCAATATGGATATATGTTTAGGTCTATATCCAGGAGATAAAACTGGTTCCTTATGACTCTCTGTCTGCCAATCACAATAGGTTTCCATTAAACAACCATTATAGGAAATTTCTATGGTAATTCAACTTTGGTTAGAATAATTGTTAAGTTTTTGAAATTCTTGTTGCCTTGGTCATATATTTGCTGCATGGGCATATGTATTTGACTACTTGCTATTTCTACCCACCCGTTGATCCTTATATTGTGGGGTTGACCAAGTTCTACTGGAGTCCAACTTGGTACCTAAGTAGTGGGATAAAACAATTTATGCTCAAATCTGGCTTGTACTAACTGCAAGGGCCATTTCATTAAGAACCTTCCTTCATTCTTATTGAGTCCCTAGTTCAGGCCAATGATTCCACATAATTGCAGACATAGCTCGGGCCCATGACATGTTGGGTCTGAAGAGCTAAGAGATGCATTTCTTAATTTTAGACTTCAGCAGGAATGCAGGTTTGAGCATGTTGGGCCCATGACATGCTGTTTCCTTTGTATTCAGAGCTAAGAGTTGTATTTCTTAATTTCAGGCATTATATGCATGATTGTTATGTTTGTGATTCATTGTTGGTGGCACTATTAATCATCGTTGTATGGCAGAAAAAAAACGCCATATTTGCCTTTGATCAAGGTTGTTTGTCTTTCATCTTCCTTTCTACAGATCCCTCCCTCAGGGGGGGATGGATGCCTCTTGTTCTGTCCACAATCTTCTTGATTTTTATGTTTGTTTGGAACTTGGGAACCAAGCGGAAGTATATCTTTGACCTACAAAACAAGGTTTCAATGAAATGGATCCTCACACTTGGTCCCAGCCTGGGGATCACAAGGGTCCCGGGAATTGGTCTGATCTACAGAGTTGGTTACTGGAGTTCAGTCATTTTCTCTCATTTCGTGATCAATCTCCCAGCTTTTTACCAGGTGCTTGTCTTTGTGTGTACATATGTTCCTGTGCCCTATATTTCTGTTGATGAACGGTGCCTCATTGGCCAGATTGGACCAAAAGGCTATAGGCTGTACCGTTTTATTGTTTGATATGGATACAAAGATGTTTTGAAGAATGAAGAGAACTTTGAAAGCACTTGTGATGAGCATAGTTAAATTCGTCCAATTTGAAGCTGAGAGTCTTGCATTCTCAGAAGGCTCTGTCAATGGCCAGATGGCAGTGGTGCGGGATTTTGGGAGGTTTGGGACAATGCTGATGATGTGGGAATGTTCTGATACCAGTGAAAGTAATGAATATGACTAGCATGAGAATCAGCATGTCACCAAAGTTGCAGAACATGCAGTCTCTGTATGAGCAGGAATGCCCTTGGCTGAGTTGTAGGTATTGTGTCTAGCTTGACATACCCAATGCCAAGTAAATAGATCCACAGGTTAAGGTCCTCAAGGAAGAACTTTTGGAGCTCGTCCTTTCTAAAGAAGTTCGTTGTTGATGTGGCACATTCCTTCCTCCGGAAGAACTGTCGGAGGACTGCAATGGCCCTAAATACCCCTTGTATCACTCTAATTGAGGTAAGCATGATTCATGTAGATGCAAAGTCCAACTCTGGTGGTCCAGAATAAAGGACTTAAATAAAACCCAACATCAGGATTTACTACAAAAACATTTTTCTTTCTCTGGAACATTTGGAAAAGGAGCAGCAAAATATTTAACAAGTCTACACCCATGGAGCTAATACTTATACTGTTCAGTTTTATCACAGGTCATTTGTCCAATGCCTCATTGTAGCAAAACCTCTGGGTTCAAATACATGGCTCATGAAATTCTTGATTTGTATCCACCTGCTTTTACATCACTTTAGCCTCTTGTACTTCAATGTTTTGATAAATAATCCCTTCTATAACCAATCCATCAAATGAATTAATGGTATATCTTATGTTAGACATTTCTTTTCTTAGTACAAACAAAAAATTTGGAAAAGGAGGGGGCTACACGAATCTGGGAACTAGTCCAATCTCAAACTCCCTAAAAGCAAATATACTTGAAAAAATCGTTCCATATTCATATTGTGCTTCTCCAGTTTAGCCCATCAGCAGCCTGATTCAACATTGCTCTCATACAATGCTACGACAACCTCTTATTAGGCTATTATGTTCCATGGGAGAGCAATAATACTCTGAAAACTTTCAGGGCCTGTTTGGTTTGTAATTGGAATTGGAGTGGTTTATTCCTATTGTTTCAGACAGGATTTGGAATGGGAATTGGAATCAGCTAGAATGGGATTTCATTCCCAAGGAAAAAGGGAATGACCATCTATACTACTATTAATAGTGCAAATGATAGTGTGAAACTTTTGTTTGATTAAAATACCCCAATTTTTTTAATTTGATCCCTCTCTAGACAAAAATGTAATTTGAACATCAACTTTTCTCTTCATTCAAATCCTTCTCATTAAGTCCTATATTTAAGGTATTAATTCCCATTAACATTCATTTAAACCTACTCTTGATTAAAATACCCTTATTTTTGAATTAGTCCTTCTCTAATTGTGAGGATACAAAATATAATTTGAGGAATTAAGTCAAGTCTTATATTTAAGTCCCTCTCTAATTGTGAGGACACATTTCTCCTCATTCAATTTCTCTTATTAAGTCTTATATTTAAGGAATTAACTCTCATTCTTTGATTGAATCATATATTAATTAACCATATTAAAGGAAAGTAAATTGCTGAAATCTCCCTTGAAACCTCCTCTTAAATTTGATAATGGAAATCACCTCCCATGTACTTCATAACACAATTGCAAGTAGACTCCCCTGTTAGAATCTTCTAATAAGAGGCACAAAAATGTCCAAAATACCCATGCAGTTGCTTTTGACCAAAATGTTTATTTTCCTAATTTTCTCTTCATATTAATCTACCCAAGCCCTTCCAATATCTTTTTTGAAATTGATTTACTTTTCACATTTAATCATCATATCAATTTCCCCAAGGTAAAGTTGTTTGAAGAAATCAGCTTCAATAGTAATTGTTTAGGGGAGGTGATTGCAATTACCAAAATTCAGAGAAGGTTTTAGTGACGGTCAAAAGCTTCAAGGGAGGTTATAGCAATTTATCATAAAGAAAAATAAGGACCCACTTGGTTTACGAGAATAGGGGTCTGGAATCAGAATCAGAATGGGCCATTCCAATTCCAACTGCTTGGTTGGACAGAATCCGAATCCCATTTCCATTCTTGGTGGAATGGCATTCCCCCATTTGAGGGAATGACCACTCCTTCCTCTTCCCTCGGGAATGAAATCCTATTCCAGTTGATTCCAGTTTCTATATGAACCAAACACACTATAGGAATGGACCAGTCCAATTTCTGAGACGGATTACGATTCCGATTCCAATTCCGACTCTGAACCAACACAAAAGTGAACTTGTTTTCCTATTTGGTGACAAGTCAACAATTCAGCCTTTTGGATCAAATGTGTCAATGCTATATATCATAATTAAATAATAATAAAAATTTAAAAAAGGTGAAAACACACAAAAGTATAAAAAATATAAAAACTTCTATAGAAAACATTTGGGTACCTCTCTAATATCATATATTCAGCATATTGACAAAAATAAGTGTGACAAATAAGATTAATTTTTATTGGTATAAGCAATATACAAGATTTTGCCATTTTGGAAACATATTATTTTTTATTATTATTATCATAAAAAATTGCCATGTGCGCATGTTTACTGGTTCTACCCAACCAAACAGTTGGAATCAAAATGGGCTATTCGATTACAGACCCCTATTCCCAGAAACCAAATGGGTCCTCAATTACATTGTGAGCTTCAAGTCGATCCGACCAGCCCGACCCAACCTTGAGAGGCCAAACTCGAGTCTGCTAAGAAGCCTAAGATTTACTTCATATTGGGCTACGATTGATTTTAAGCCGGATTCAACCCGCCCGAGTTGTTCTTTATAATGTGGGCCCTACGTATTAGACTCGCGTTGCGTAATGCGTAACCCTGTTTGGCTGATTGCCACGTGTACTGTACCTTTTTCACTAGTTGCTTTAAGGGATGATACTGGGCCAATAACAATATGCCATGTCGTTCTAACTCTAGCATTTTTCCTAATTTTTCTCCTTTCTATTAAAAAAAAGTTTGCTAATAGATATCCAGAGTCCAGACCCGTTCCCGTAGTATTCGTGTACCGGTCTCAGATCCACTATAATCGGATGGGACCTTCCGTCAACCAATCTGACCCATATTAGAGAGACGTCGGGGCGATTGCAGTTAGCAAAAGCCACTGTCGCGAGCATGGCAGCATCTCTCTGCATCTTTCATTCTCTTGTTTTGCCTTTAAACGTGCTAAACTGCGAATCCATTGACATGGTGTGTAGAGGTTATGACCACTACGCAATTAGCGCAAGATAGCGCAATTACCAGCACGAGTTACTTCGATCGTCCTCAAACAGTTCGACACCGCCTGGATTGGGTTCGTACGCACTTCAGTCGCGCGCTTTCCTTCATAATTGAAAGAGGAGCAGTTATCGCCTATGACGTTAAAGCAGAAGGATGAAGTCGAGGATTAGGGTTGTGTTTTTGTGATAGAAAGTTCTCTAGGGTTTTGTGTCATCACCATAGTTTTCGGATGCTTAGAACTTGGTCTTATTATTTATGTGATGCAGAGGAATAGGGGCTTTTTGCGCGGGGTTCTAATACACATTGCCCCATGTTGAGTACTTGTTCCCAATGTCTCGCCAGGCGTCCTATTATTGTATCACCTTCCTTTCCTCGGGTCAGGGTTTTGAAGCGAATCGGTAGTTCTTGGCCACTCAACAACAGGAGCTTACGTCTCGTTGAATCTCATTCTAGGTCTTCAAACAAGGTAAGATTATATTTATTTTTGGTCCAAATTTGCTTTCGGGTTTTATATTCAGTCTATGAGAATTCAGTCAATGTTGTTGGACAGTTCTTTGCCCCTTCACTTTTGTTTAGTTTTCAGCAGACGACAGTGAGATTTTGGAGAAGATTAGTTTTTCTTTTGTAAAAATAAGGTTGTCTTTCGAGTAATTTTTATAAGATGTAGATGTAAATACTTTGTTGCTTTTTTTTCCCTCTAATTTTGATCTCTATTGTCTTGTAGAAATGGAAGGTTTCGTGCTTTAGGCATGAAGACTCTTCTTCAGATACATCCGAGTCTGAGCTTTCAGAAGACAACCTCCCAGGAGAGCTGGTCGAACCTGAACTGAATCGATCAGACGTTGTAAAAAAGGATTGTGTTTTAAGTCTAAAAGAGGTAGCTTTTCTTTATCTAATTTCTTTCTACATCGTTTTATTTTTGATATTTCATTGTCATGGAATATTTAATGGTATTGGGTTTGGGTAGCATAAACCGTACTTGTTGCTTATCACAACTGCATACTTCACTTGGTGTCACTTGTTGGGTGATCTTAAGTGTTTAAAATAGAGATAAACATAACAGTTAGAATTGAAAAAGCAGTTTACAGTTGGGAATAAGTTCATTCATCAGATCTTTAGAATTATTGGATTAGAATGGGCTTGTTTGAAGATATGGCCAGTCTACGGTGTCTATTACCACAAATCAGTGTGGGGCCAGCATCACCATTAACTATTTCTTCTTTCTTGTTTCTACCTTTAACTTTTAAGAGTTTCTTACTTTCTTATATGGATTAAACATCATTATTCATCCGGAAGTGAATCACTATGGGCTTTAATTTTTAGCATGTAGGCAAATTATAGATTTCACTTTTGGCATTTTTATGCTTCATGGAATTAGAATTAGGTGATTTGAGTCATGAAATAAGGCCAATTGGCTCAGGTGCAACCTTGCAGCACCCAAGTTGCTCACTTTTACTTGTTCTAAGCAAGGGTGAAATTATAGAATGAGCAAGGCTTCCTCTGAACCATGTGATTTTTATTAAAGCTTGAATTCTAATAGTACTATTTTGGTCTGTATGTACCCTTGTGTTTTACTAATTTGTAGCTAGTTGAGTAGTTGTGGAGGCTTTTATGAGATGAAGGATACTCTTCACCCTGCATTTTTCTGCAGGAAAATTCCAAGTGAGGCACTGCTTTCTTTTAGTGATGTGAATTCTTTCTTTTCTTGCCTTCAGCCCATATATCATTCTTGCTGGTTGCTGGAATAAGGCCTAGACTTGAGCAAGAACTGGTGAACTAAACAGGTCATGTAGACTCATTGTTGCCCAGAATGAGCAAAAGTTTGGACTTTGGTGGGGCCCACTTCAGCAAATCAAACATAGCTTATGTTTAGAAGGCCAACATTAGAAAAAGATTTGTTGGGAAGCTAATAATTTATGCAGTCATGTGGAGCATTTGGGAAGAATGGAACTAACAAAATATCTGAAAACAGGAAGACATCATTTTGAGGCCTTGGGTATCTGCATACTCTTTATCATTAGCTTTCGGGTGGTGGGTGTATATATTTAAAGAAATCGCTTTTATGATTTTAGAAGGAAATTGCTTGATATTCATCAATCCTTCCTTGGTTGTCTTTCCAGTTGGTGGTGATATCAAAGTACAGTTTGATGGCTGTTTTAAACCCAGTATTTTAAAAGCACAAGGTGCAAGGGTCAATTTGCGCCTGAGGTGCAAGGCGCAAGGCGAGGTGCATGCCTTTTTGAAGCAAGGTGCAAAAATACAAAAAAAATCTAAAAAATTAAAAATGCCAGAAAATTCAAAAGAAAGCCAAAAATCAAAAATAAAATAGTAAACATAATATTAATAAAAAATATAAACTTAAATTTTAAATAATGTTTTAAAAAACCTATTATCTAAAATTAAAATACATAAACATAAGATGTAAAGAATATTCAAATGAGAATTTAAAAATAAAATCAAACATATAAAACATTTTCAAGCATGTAAAACCTATAATTTTTCACTCAATTGCATTACTTCAAGTAGCTAATGTAATGTAAAACATATTACATTCCTGAATCTACGAGTCGCTTTTGTGCCATGCCCCTCGAGGCCCAAACAAGTCCACAATAGGTCTTAAATTCGAGAACCCTCAATTTGGTAATGTTGTTCATTCATTCATCCTAATAATTTGTCTTCTTGAAAAGCAATTAAAACTACAAAATCATTATTTTTTGTGTGGAAACTAAGAATTTAAGACCTAATGTGGACTTGCTTGGGTTGGCCTCGCGGGGCGTGGCATGGGGGTTTGGGGGTGGAGCCCTTGGCCCAGCCGCTATGTTCAATAAAAGCAAAAAAGCATCAAATTTTCAAAAGGCGCACGCGTAGGCGCACCAGGCATGCGCCTTTTGAAAGAGCTGCGCCTAGGACCTAGGCGAGGCGCATACCCTGAAATGCGTCCTTGCCTGTGCGTCTAGGTGCGCCTTTTAAATCACTGTTTAAACCTTGATCTTGTGAATCTTTTGACCTTTTAGTGTTGAATGAAAACATGAATTATTAATATAGAAGTGTTCCAAAGGATAAGGACTTTACGTTGTTCATTTTTGTGTCTATATCCTTGAAATATTAATACAGTACAAGATCCCCTATGGTTTTTGATTCTTAAATCAGGCCCGAAACCTTGTATTTCCTGTTCTCCCCTACCATTCTCTCAAATCCTGAAGAAAACACCATCTCTCTCTCTCTCTCTCTCTCCCCCCCCTCCTCCCTCCCCCCAAGCCCCTATCAGTGGACAAGATCTTCTCACCCTCTCTCATCCTTGACACATTCTTTTTTATTGGTGGCTTTTTAAAATTTTATTACTTGTGGTAAAATAATGGAATTATGGAACTAACTTATCATAATGAAATGGAATTATGGCAGGACTCATGTAGCTGAACCCCATATAGTTGGGACAAGGCTCAGATGTTGATGATGATAAAAGAAGAATGGAATTATATAGTAGGAAAGCATACCAAGCACCCTGCACCCCAAAAGGGAACTTAGGCCAACACCCAACATTTTCTACCTAACCATGAGTTTATTCACTTTACTAATCATACAATCAAGTTTCTAGATTGGTAACCGCCCAATAGGTGTAATTCAGGTTGGCTTGACTGAGTTAGGTTTGGGCTCAGGCCTTCAGGCCGGGTCCATTGAAATTTTGACAAAAGTCTAATCCAAGCTTGCCCAATTTGCACCGCTACTCAATACAATTAACATCCCTCTTTTAATAACACAAAAGAACTTCCCTAAAAGTAATAGAAGTAGGGGTGAGAATGGGTCAGTTCGGTTTGGTTCCAAGGCAGAACCTGGAACCTACTTACCTACCCTGTGGGGGTCAGCTCTAGATTTTTGGAACCAGAACCTACCTTGTCAAGATTGGTTCTAGGGTCAGTTCTGGTCCTGGTAATTCCAAGGTCACTTCCAAGGGCTACCCATGGAACCTGTTATTTCTTTACAAAAAAAATGGAACCTTTCTTTTAAAAAAATAAACATTCCATAATATTAAGAATCAAATTAGTTAGCTATATATGTTGTTGAGTTTAATATAATATCATATATTAAGTTATGTTTTTTCTAATGTTAAGAATTATAAATGTGACATAATTACATTATCACAAATTTTATCATTGATAATGTTACTATCAATACATATGATTGATTAGAAATCACAATCATAAAATGTTTAAACTTGATTTTCAATAATAATAATATAAATTTTAAAACTTAACATTTATTGATTAAATCTGTAGATTATCATAATATATTAATATTCAGTTCAAAAATTATCATTATAATTTAAGTTTTGTAAATATTGCTTTTTACATTACTTATTATGCACATTTAAATATTAAATTCACTTAAGTGGCTCAATGGCCAATCAAATGAGAGCATGGTCTATTGGTCTTTGTAACCATGAGTGCTTGGGGAAGTATTTTGGAATTTATTTTAAGGCAAGTTTGGTTCCACACTTTTTCCACCAAGGCCAATCAATGCCAATTCCACCAAGGTCAGTTCTTTGGGTTGGTTCAGGTAGGGTAAACCCCTAGACCTTGGAAGTTGGAACCAGCCTGGGTGGGGGTTGGTTCCAAGAATTTGGAACCAGACCCTACCTAGGAACAGATTGGGTAGGATCAGTTCGAGGCCGGTTTCATTTGGTTCCAGGTAGAACCTACTCATTTGCTCACCCCTAAATAGAAGACCTCATAACTGATTTACAAAAGCAATGCTGACTTACCATTCGTAAGTCATAAACAACTCTCTATTTTCTAAAACGCAACTACAAAATTGATGCATATATGAAAACTTACACTTCATGGTTTTAGAATTTGGAAGTCATAAACAACTAACTTGCTAAAACATGATACATATATATCCATAAAAAATGATGAAATATGCATATATGTAAGCCTACAGAACATGGTTTCCTAAACAAGACAAAAACTCCTATATAGTGGCCCTGTAGGCAGTGCAGAGTTCAACCAAAGTTATGGTGATGGCTTTCCAAAGGGTGCTTGTATCACCAAAGAGCCCCAATTTCTTCAAAGGTGACTTGGTGCAGGATCAAAATGTGGTAAAAAGCTGTTGGTGATCACTATCTAAATGAATAGGGATGTTATCAATTGTGACTGCTCAAATTAGATGGGCTCCTATAGAATTGAACTTAATAGCTGTGAGCTGCCAAAACTGTCGCCCTCTAAAGTAAGAGTCAGCCTACACGTGTATTGCCTAAATTGAGACAATTTAGAATCTCTTAACATTTTTCATTGTGGGAGTTTGTTTTCCCATAAATACTAATCTTTTCCTTAAGTAGGTTTGAATTATTTTGTGTATTTGTGTGTGGTACTTGGTTTCTTCAAGTTGTTTTGACTTTTGGTCCAAGCGTTAGAAACTTAAAGAGTTAAGTTTGTGCTAGGATGGTTAATAAATTAGTCTATCATGTTAAACTCCATTGTGGGATGGGACAGAATGAATGGTTTGTCTTTATCATATAAGTGAGAGACACATGGCATGTATATTGCATGGACTCTCCTGAATTGGCAAAGTGTCTTTAGTTTAATACAAGGTCATTCCTGAATTGAAATTTCTTGGCTTTCTTTATCAACTTAGGTTCTTCTTCCATAGGTATATGCTGCTAGAATCCACAATACATCAAACTTTCTAAGTTTCTAGTACTAAATACTTTTTCTTAGATGTGTCCCCAGATCCATATTTTTCAACTTGCCAAGTCAGACTCCTGGATGTAAACCGATCACAGACCAATTACAGGTCTTACACCCAAGAACCAAGTCTTCTCCAATTATAAATGTCATCTCTATAGTCATAATACTATCATATTCGACCAATAAAAAAATACCATCAAAATAGCATCTCATTTTTACAGCATGTAGTTCAGTCATGGTCCCTAGCTGAACCAATGTTCAACAGCTGCATTGTTATCAGTGGAAGGCTGGCTAATGTAAGCAACCAGCCAACTACAGTTTGTTGGAATAAGATTCTTATGAGCTATGAGTTGTGATGATGACCCAACTTCAAAACTTCAATTCATGTTTGCTTTGTATTTAGTGAGTGCACTTTATTTCTTGCTAAGAAATGGAAGATAAATGTTATGACAGATATAGTTGTTAGAGGACCTGGGAAACCTTGGATAAATGTTATGACAGATGTAGTAGGCTAGTAGCAATTAACCAACCGAGGGCTGGCTCGTTGGTGTGTTGGCTGGTTTGTTCCAACATTGGTGTGGAATCAAATCCCGCAACCAGCACTTTGGGGAAAAAGGGGTCAGGTGAAGTTGTTAATGGTGCATAGCACCGGATACCAAAAAAAAGGCAGTAGCAATTGACAACAACCACACTTTATCATGTTTCAGGCTGCAGATGCAATTTTTAAAGGACCTGGAAAACCTTGGATGGTACCATGGACGGCAAAAACCATACTTCAGGTTAGCATTATTGGTTTATATAACATGTTTCCTTTTTCCCCATTTTTTATAGTTATTCTCCAAAATTTGGAGAATCTATATTTGTCTTCTTGCATATCTAAATGTTGTATCAAATCAGTTTTTATTGCATTAAATGTTGAAAAATTCATATAAACTTACTAAGTCATATTTTCTTGTGAAAGTCCTCTATTGGAATTAATTATCAAAAAAAAAAAGTCTTATATTGGAATTCAAGGAAACTAACAATGAGGTACATGGGTATTTCATTGGAAAGCAATATTTCATTTTTCATGTCTACGAAAAAGTTCTGAAGTTTTTATTATTTAAAATCTTGTATTTTATCTGCCAAATGTTAACAATGGGTTCAGTTGGCTCAAATCCTTAATATTTCATTGGCATTAATGTCATTTTTTTCTTGTTGGGTGGAGTATCTATATGTATGTTTACAATTGCACAACTGTGTGGGGAAGCAAATAAATTCATTGTAGAGAATGCTGCTCATATGACACTTATCAGTGCCTATGTAACAATACTGTAGTATGATTTCTTGTATGAATTCACAGGAACTCTTCACATGTGATAAGAAACTCTGATAGTTAGTTGCACTTGTCTTTGTCAAAATACTCAAACATTCCTTCTCCCATTACATTTGGACTTTTGGTGATAATGTGCATCACTCAACAATTTGGGGCTCTAACCCTTAATCAAATTTTTTTAATGCATGCTAAGTTCATTTTAGATTGTATGCATAGATTTTGTAAGTTGAATAGTACACTTCCACAGCGGACATGATCCCTTAAAATGTTTCCATTGTTTTAAAATTAGTTTTTGATATGGGATAATAGAGTAGAAAAGGAAAAATAAAGACGAATCATTTGGTGCTGCAGGTTATGCTTCTCTGGATCGCTTCATTCTGGTTTGTTGGATCATGGATAATTCCATTCCTGGCCCATGCAGTGGGTTTTAATAAGGAATCTCTGACATACAGAGGCCAAGCTCTATACAGCCTATTAACGGATGTGGCCGAGGGTCTTGCTGGCATTGCAATCCTTCATAGCTGCATTGCTAGGTTCTACCCTCTTCCATCTGACTGGTTTAGTTTCAGCTTTAGTGGAAATTGGCAGTTTGACGTTACCTTGGGATGTCTTACGTTCCCTTTGGTTAACCGGCTATCTCAAATCAACCTTGATCTCTTCCCCCTTCTTCCCTCCACACCAGTTGCTGTATCAAGTGTTGAGCAGTCAATTATAGCTAGGGATCCTGTGGCAATGGCCTTATATGCAGTAGTAGTTTCAGTCTGTGCCCCTGTATGGGAAGAAATTATCTTTCGGGGATTCCTTCTTCCATCCTTGAGCAAATACATGCCTGTGTGGTGCTCAATCCTGCTTAGTTCAGTTGCATTTGCTTTAGCACATTTCAATGTACAAAGAATGGTACCACTCATATTCCTTGGGGTGGTTATGGGTGCTGTTTTTGCAAGATCAAGGAACTTGTTAGCATCAATGCTTTTGCATAGCCTCTGGAATGGATTTGTATTCTTAGACTTGTTGAAATAATAAATATCATATTGTACCTTGTATTTGTATATCAAAAATCAATTGATCCTCTTTTACCACAAGGTATTTGTAACCATGGTGGTATTAGGTTTGCCAATGGAATCCCGCCTACATCAGGGTCGGTGGTGCTTTGGGGTTTGGCTACCTGGCATTGGCGACAAAATGTTTAAGGTGAACCCACTCGCCTCCTCTTCGTTCCCCTTTGTTCTAAATTTGGGCATATACCCCAAAAATGAAATATTGCTTCTAGGTATTTGATTGAGGGTCTCACTTTGGTCATTTGGCTTTTAGACCAAGGAGCAGGTATTCAATCACAAGCACAAGAAACAAGCTCTCAATGTACCTACTGAATTCCACAGTAGGTGTAGTTCACTTAATTGCAAGGTAACTCGTGTTCTATTGGGTTAACTTCGTAGTTCTACTTCTAGGTGATTCCAACTTGCCAAGTCCGATTCATGTCCCTTTTTTCAAGATGCGGTTTAGAAAATTCCTTGAAATATTAATATTTCTGCTTTTCAAGCCAAGCAACTTAATTGGTTATGTTCAAAAAATACATGATGTTTGGAAAGTAGAAAATATATTTACGGGTTTGGGTTGGGAGTTGGGACCAGCCAAGTTGCACCCCTTTGGTCGGTTGTTGAACAGAAATATCAGCCTAATAAGTCTCTTTTGTGGGTTGTTCTCTTTGTAAAAGAAGGCCATTATCCATCCATCTGGGTCTTGGGAGGGGTAGACTTACACAGACCTAACGTTTGGCATGTTTTGCATGAAGTGGCCGCTTCAGATTCCAACTTGTGTTCTCACACACCTGTCAGCCCAAGATTTTACCATCTTCTGTGGGTAGTCCGTGTTTAGGAGGAAAATCCAAACGAGCTTGGCACATGGATGTTTTCAGATTCCAATTTGTATTCTCACACTTCGTCAGTCATCTCTCGTGGGTTGTGCCCCCATTCAAGTGGAAAATCCAGATAAACCTGATTGGATTGATGATATTAGTGGTATCAGATAATTTGTCATGTTACGTCTCAAAATTATAAATGTCCTGCATTATGTGGAAACTAGGGGTGGAATGAAGCAAAACTATAAAGCTATGTATGGTTTGAAGGAAAAAGTAGGGAAAGGAAAAGGAAAGTTGGGGAAACCTTTACAAATCTTTTATAGATTTTCCTATTTTTCCTTTCTTTTTCCTATTTCTTCCTTCAAACCACCAAACATAGCCTAAATGTCCAGCATTCTATGGAAACTAGGGGTGGAATGAAGCCAAGTCGAGTTGAGGCTAGGTTACTTGAGCAGTTGAGCTTGACTCAACTCAAAAACTTAAAAGCTCAAAACTCCATTCATGCTCGATGAGTTTCAAGTTTTCCACTGGAACTCGACTCTAGTTTATACTTGTGAGATATTCAAGCTCGGCTTGACTTGAGTTGATTGTAAATAAATTAATATTAAAGTTATTATAAATAAAATATATTATGAAATTTATTTATTATATAATAAATAAAAATATATTAAAGAATTAATATTTTATTATAAGTTCAATTAAGCTTGGAATCAACTTAAGTTGGGTATTGCTGTCTTGCTGAGCTTGAACTCGATTTGAACTTTGATTGTCTGAGTTGAGTTTGAGTATTTAGTAAATCAAGCTCAAATAGCTCGCATATAGTGGAAAGTGTAAACAAATAAATGTCACTCATTGGTTTATTATTTATTTATTTGTCATAAACGTGTTAGCTATTTTTTTAACACAATGCTTACGTGGAAGGAAATGAATCACTTCCCCTAAAATTAATTTTAAGTACGTGTACATACAAAAGGATCGGATAAGGGACCAATCGGCTTCAAGTCATTTTCCATTTCTGATTCTTGTCCCTATAGAGCTATAACCATGGCCATTGTCCATAACTCTTCGACCACTTCAAGGTCCGTTGTCTGCTTTTTTATTCTTTCGAACACTAACAACAATAATTTTTGTTGTTATTTATGGTAAACAATTACTACGATTTTGAACGAAAAAGACTTGTCCCCCTCCTAAACCTTGGTAGCTTTTAAAATCTTCAGAATTTTAAACCCACAACCACTCAAACCATCAGTGGATGTGAAAAAACCCGAAGATTTCCATTCCAAAAGAATCAATTGATATATAAAAGAGTGGTCTGATATTCAGATTGGGATTTGGGCATCATTTTGTCGCTTTTCATTTGTAAATTATTGAAGGGTTTTTTTTTTTAAGACTTGTTTTCCATTCCATATAACCAGAGGACATTGAAGGAAATGGTCACTCCATACTATCCATTAAATTAAACATATGCTCAATGCCTATTCTGGATGATTCTATGCTCTATACTCTCCCTTGTTTTGAATTTTTTTCCTGGAAGCTTCTACCTTCAAGCTTTTTGGTGAAATTGTTTTGTGATGTGGACATGTAGAGTCAAGAGTCATAATATTTTGATTAGGGTAGGAGTAATTATTATTTTTTTTTCTTGGAATTTTGGGTGCCTGTTAGGGTCATTACTTTTTAAGTTGTAAGGGTTAAAGCTCATCCATTTCCAAGGATTTTAGTGTTATTGGGCTGATTTTTCATTTGCTATCTAAGAAGGCCCTGATCAGGTTAATCTAGCATGTAAGGAATTTATGACCATTTAACTGAAAGAGTACTGGTTAAATGATAGGATTCGGGTTTTTAAAATTCCATTTCAGCCTGCATTATCTTGTGCTAGTTACTAGTAACCAAGATGGGTAAGTAGGTCTTTTTCACAAATTTGTTTTTCCATGTTTTGTCTTTATCTACCTATAGAAAAATGGCAAGTCATTATCTTGATCAAAATTTGCCTTTATCTACATCCGTCATGAAATTTTGGATTTTCTTTTGTGGAAATACATTTTTTTTTTCTAAATTGTGAGACTTTTCACTGCTTGTAAATTAGGGTGTAAAATAAAATTTATGATATAATACTGAAAACATTTGCAACCAAATAGATATTTCATGCTGTAAGCTGTAATGCCTGGTATTTTCATTGTTCTAAATCCTTTTCTATATAATTCCAATTCCATATTAATGCAGTTAAAGCTATCTGGCTTTCCCAATTATGTAACTAATGACTAGGGTTCAATGGTCCGGTTTTGGGTTGGACCCCATCCAAACCAAAATCAATTTGGATGGACCAATAAAATATATTGAATTGGACCGGCCTAGACTTAATGGTCCAAAGTATTCATTGGGTTGGATTGGACCTGGTCCATCTAGATTTATATTAGATTGGGTTGGATCGAATCAATATCTGGTCCATTGATAGAAGATAAGAATACAGGTGTCAATGGACCAGGTTTGGATTAACACCAATCTAAATTAAAACCAATTTGAACAGATTGGACGGTCCAAAATGATCCGGAGTATTCATTGGATTGGATTGGACCTAGTCTATCTGTAATTGGACCAAATCTGGTCCAATAGACACCCCTACTAATGACTAGTCTTATTTTTTTTAAGCCATTGATTAGTCTTTTCACACGATAAACAGAAGGGCGAAAATCATGGAGTCAAGGACAGTCCCATTTGTCACGTGCTAGTACATATGGTTTTATTTTTCAAAAAAGAAAAAAAACTACATCAGAAAAATAATAAGAATCTGATAATGTGGCAGTTGTTTTTCTTTTAAAAATAAAAACATACATATTAGATATTAGAGAGTACTCACGCTATGTTTGGTTTGAAGGAAAGAGTAGGGAAATGCAGGGAAACCTATACAAGATTTGTAAAGTTTTCCTTCCTTTCACTACTTTTTCTTTCAAACAAAAAATAGCCTTAGCGATCAGTTTAATAGTTCTATTTCTTTGCCATTCCATTTCATTCCTGTGTGCACATGTAAAATTTGGGCTGATTTTAAATTTTTAGCATTTATTGTATCACTTGTATTCATTAAGGGTGTTAATCGATCAGGTTGGAGTGTGGATTGGCTGGAGACAAAATTATCAGGTGCATGGGTTGAAGAACCAACCCATCTCATCAATAGAGTTGGGACAATAGCGGGGCACATAGTAGGGCAAGATAAAGGGTGAAAGTTATAACTAAAAATATAATAAATAAAAATAATATGGTTAAAAATAAAAGGGTAAATTGTTGAACTCTCCGTATTTTTAAATCCTCCACTGAAGTTTGGTAATTCCAATCACCTCCTCTGAACTTTCTGACATAATTGCAAGTAGACCTCTCTTGTTAAAATCAGGCTTAATAGCATGGCATTTTGGACATTTCCGTGCTTCTTGTTAGAGGATTCTAAAAGAGGGGGTCTACTTGCAATTGTATTAGAAAGTTCAAGAGAGGTTTCAACAATGGCCAGAGGCTTCAGGGGAGAGGTTTCAGCAATTTACCCAAATGAAAAAAAAAGCACTTGATATCTATGGTGGTTTTAAATATCAATGAAATTTTACAAATTGTAATTTTTTTTACAAAAAATTGTTTTTAAACAAAGACCCCCACATTTCATATATGCGTGATATTTTGGATGGATTTATTTCTTCCAAATTTTCAGAACATTATTAAGTTAATAAAGGGCAGCCCAGTGCATGAGGCTCCCATCAATGCTGGGGCAAATCATAACCTGAGCCTGACCCACATCAGTGATGGTTGACATTTCACGGGTGGAAACCATCCAAGCAGGACAGGGTGGGTTACCCACCCAATTAACCCGTTCTATTGACATCCCTACTAATTAAGTGCCTGTTCGGGAGGGTTGTTCAGCAGCTTTTGGCTTTCTGAGGTAGGCTCCACACTGACAATCAATAAGTTATGTTTAGCATGGTTTTCAAAATTGGACCGGGTGAGACGGTCAGACTGGAAAAATTGAGAACCGGTCAGGTGATCGGTTCCGTTTTTCTCCTAAATCGGATTTTTGCAAAAAATCATTGATTTAGTCAGTAAATCATTGACCCAAGAAGTTGAACCGTTCGAACCGTTCAACGGTTTTGACCATTTTTAATTTTTTTATTTTTTTGTCAAAACGGGCCGATCGTTTGACCTAGGAACCAGACCCCTGACCGATTCGATCTCCGGATCGGTTTTAAAAATCCTTGATGTTTAGTAAATAAGCCCAGACAGCCCAAATTGACTCAGTAGTCAGTCATTTTTTTTTGAAGGCAAATAGTCAGTCATTTTTAGGACTGTCCACTTGAACCTCCTTAAATAATTTATCCGGAACTCTAGAAAGCAGTTGAACCAGCTTTTAACTGAATCTTCAGTTCTGCCCTCCCAAATGGGTCCTAATTGGCTAATTGTCTATCTTATTAGCAGCTGTGCCGCTGTGCGCAAGCCACTTAACTTGACACACTGTCTCATGGAGAATATAACCTGCAACAACAATGTCCAGTTTGTGGGTTTTGGTCATGAGCATAAACTACAATGTTACATGCGTAACATGTCATGAACAATGGATGAAATGTTCATGTCAGACACGCTTTGTTTATTGACACTCCATGGATTCTTGAGTAATACTTTTGGGCCACATCTTTTTCCTTTATTGCTTGTTTATGTACACATTGAAGGGGATTTCAATGATACTGGAAAAGTATTTTAAATCTGGGATTAATCATTGACATAGCGTTACTCAAGAATCCATGGAGCGTCAATAATCCCGATTCGAAAGAAATGATTTCTGGTTTAATTTAGTACACATTGACACTTCATGGATTCTTGAGTAACCAGAGCTAATTTGCTCTCCCTTGATTACTCTTCTGCAATGAGTGGATAAATTTCAGTGTGCTGTTTGCTACATGTCATCTTTCAGTTGGGGTGATTATTCAATTATTTCTTATGTTAAAGTAGTATGACCTAAAAAAAGGGGAAATACATATGCTCCAAAATTCCAACCAAAAGGTGGGGTTATCTTACTAAGATAATATTAATTAGTATTTATTTTCAAGCTCAAGATGTTGGTTACCTTCATGCATAGAAAACCATCTAAAGTTTCGACCAAGAAAACCATAGATGTAAGAAGAAGTGATATATTGCAAGTAGAAGGGGCTAGAGGAATTAGGGACAGACCAAATGGATGGGTTAAGCAGTAAGAAGTGAGTATTGATCTGGTTTTCACAGAGGTCTCTCCACACCAACCTCACAATATGTAGGTCGTTGTGGGGAGCATTCTGTGAGGAGCAAAGCCCGACTCGGAAGAAATGATTTTTGGTTTTAGTTGACATGGTAGTTATTTTTGCTTTAGAAAGCAAAACCATACATATTGTAAAATACCCTATTGAGCATTCATAATTTAATAATGGATATGGCCCTAAACAGAATGGAATGATGAAACAGGATTCATGTAATCAACCCTGATAACTTAAATAGAGACAAGATCTGCTTAAAGAAAAAGTGTATGAATACACTGAGAGCACAGTATTCAGCAGCACCTTGGAAACATACAAATATAGGAGATGTTCTTGATGAACAGAGCAGTTGAATATTATTACACTCTCAGCATGTTCACATGCTTTTCACTTTCAACAAATTCGGGCTTACAGAGATAAAGGCTTAGATGACGATGATGATGATGATGGTGACTATTTTCAAGTTCACAAATTCTTATATCAACAAGCTTAATGTATTATACAAGTATTTCTAGAGCACCATTTAGTGCGGATTAAAGTTGTTGAGTAGGTATCTTATTCGAGCCTGGTGTCTCAGCAGTTAGGAATATGGCGTCAGAAGTGAGATCACTGTTTTAACCCTATCTATCTGCTAAGATGGATCTTCGTCTCTATCATTTTGGAATTTGCGAGACCCATCTGGAGAGTATCGTGGGGGCCGTGATGAGCCCAACTCAGCTCAAGACTGTTTTCGGGAAAAGGCTCCACTCCAGACTCCAGAGTCCAGAGGGGTCGCATGTTTAGTTCCCATGTGGGGTCCATGAGCACTGTGAGAACTGAGATGTAGTTAGGAAGTGAAAAGCTTGCCAGAAAAATCAAAGAGGGTCTTTCTTTTGCTACATGGTGGGGATTATACGGTCGACTGGTTTTAGGGCAGCCTCCTTCCTAAGTCGTCAGTTGTAAAATTCCTGGGCGGATAATCTTTCTTTGCTACTGACTTATCTACCCAACCCATCCCCATCATCTGATTTTAGGGGGAAAAAACAAAAAGAAAAGTTATACAGGGAATAATCAAAGAGGCTTTAATATGACGGATCAACAAGTGCACTTGACACGTGAACCCATTTAATCCAACAAATAATGCTTAACTTTTTTTCTCTCTCTCCCCGCTTTCCAACCAAAACCAATCTTTTATTTTCTTAGAAGAAATAAAGGAAGCCTGAATCACAAAGCAGGTTAAGCTTATTGGAGTAAAAGGAGGGTTGACGTACAACATACATACATATACATATATACGTATATACATACAAAATGTTTTTCATTAGTGAATATGATCACATTACAAGGGATGTTTGGAACCGTGACCGTTTTTCAAAAAAAAAAACGGTGCTACGCCGGATCCACATAGGCGTTTCAATAAATGTCCATATATCTCATTGTTTGGTTCAGCTGATTATTAAAAAATTGGGACCCCACCGATGCATGAAACACCAAATTTGGCGTTTCATACATTGGTGAACCGTTTCCCCCAACGGTTGACTGATGTGTATCCTATGTGGTGCCTGTCAGCACATACATGAAAAACGGTGATGAAAATCACCTTACCAAACAGCATAGTGTTGTTCATTGCCTACGTGACAGAAGCATTTTTTTGTGAAAAATGGGTCTTGGAAGCATAGGTGTTTTTTCTTGAAAATTGGTCCCAAAAAGCATCTACGCTTCCAAACACCATGACAGTCTTCTACCAAGTGGCTAAAAACCAATTCGTTCACCAATGACTCAATAGTTGAGATGGTCATTCAGCATCCCTCCAAATTAGGGGCCATGTGATCAATCTCATGAAACCATAAGGTCTCAATGGTATGGTTAGTGGGCCTCATGTACACTCTATTGTGTCCCTAACCCCTACCCCTGTACCACTAAAAACCCCGCTCCAAGAATCTGTTTCCAAACAAAAAGAAGCAGCACTAATGTTCATCCTTAAATAAACAAATGGCAAGAACTAATAATGAAATTGAGATTTAGTCCTCATAGAGCATCCTCACAATCACATCCCACTGTGTATTGAGAACATCTTATATGAATGATAACATACAAGCAATGTACGGTTGAAACATACTATGCGGTCAGTGTGAGGAGCAGATTCGAACTCCTAATAATGTAGAGAGCTGGCTGCCTTGGCAAATTTGGACCTAATAATGAACTAGCCCATTCTGGGATGCTACATCATCTCAACTTTGTCCGTCTAGAAGAGTGGATAAACCAAAATCATGTCTGTCTAGAATATTAATTTACAGCTTACAAGGCTGGAAAGTGAAAATTGGAAAAAAGAAAAAGGAATGCTGCAACGGACAATGGTGGTGCCCTTGTCCATCAATCTATATTCCATTGAACCATCCATATATACATCTCTCTCTGCCTCGTCAGAGTTAAAAGATTCAGACGATTACATGTCCCATGTACCAAGTAGACTATGACCCTTCATTCCATGGTCCTGCAATGGACATTCCCTTTTTCAAAAATCAACATGAGCAAGATGTTGCTCTTGTGGGGTCATCTCTGGGAGGGACTGAATTGGTTTGATTCTTTTAAGACTGTGTTTGGTTTGAAGAAAAAGTAAGGATAAAAAAAGGAAAAAGGTAAGAAAAATTATACAAAATTATGTAAAAGAAAAACTATTTCACAATATGTTTTAGCCATACATCATGAACATCTTCTATATTTATATGTTTTCGTCCAAAAAAAATATTTCTAATGCACGACTGCAAGTATTGTGACTTTGTGAGGTGGGTACGAGGAGAAAATCCAGATTCAAAACAATCAAACGCAAACCTTTTAATTTGGGCCCACAATTCACATGTGAAGGGAGTAGGGAGGACTGGTAATTGCCCATAAAATCCAACTTTTTTAGGTAAAGCCCATATAATCCTACTTTTGGAGTATCTGAATCTGTATCTCATCCTCAATAGTGAATATGTATCTATTTTCCTTTTAAATCTTAATATATATATAATTAGCAGTTCATTCAATACCCAGATACCCAGCCATCTCATCTATGTGTCAGAGAATCCCAGTCACCATGGAAGGCTCACAACCTCTGTCCATTGATAGCTTCTCCTACAGCTGGTTAATAAACCTAAAACCCTCGTACGAAAGCCTCGGCGATTCTTTCAGGGCCTATCTCGATGCTTCGGACGAGGCCTCCTCCTTCATAGAGATGGACCCCAAGTTGACACCTTCTAAGAGATTCCTAGGAGACGCCCAGGATTTCAATTTCGGCTTTCCCGTTTCTCAGTCTCCCCACGGTGATCTGGTTGACGCCGACGAGCTCTTCTCCAACGGCCTTCTCTTGCCTCTCTTCCGCAACTCATTCAAGACGGAGGCTTTTGCTGCCTCCGTCGATTCTGCTCCGACGCCGCTCATCTCCTCCTCGGAGCCGTCGAAGCTCCTGATTTCGAGCAATCGGAGTCGCTCTCCTCTTTTTAGAAGGTGGCGACGATCATCGAGAACCATTTTCCAGAAATACATGGGTTTCCTCAGACCCTTGTACAAGAAGCTACGGGTCTTGAGATTAGACGCCAGAAGACCGGAAACTAACGACGCAAGAGTACGACCTTTTGTCAGAAGCTGGGATGAATCGTCACAACTAACAACGTCTCCGCGAGCAAGTACTGCTTATTCCACCGGTGATTGGTGTGCCATTGAGAGTTCGATTCACGAAGCAGTTCTCCACTGCAAAAAGTCAATCGGTACGTCCAAAGTTTTTTTTTTTTTTTTTTCTGTTTTTTTGGGTTATTAATTATTAATTTCTTCTCATTACTGTTTCGTTATTTGCAGAAAAATGAAAGATTAATTTGGACAGACGAAGAGGAGAAAGAAAAATAAAAGAGAAGGAGAGACACAAGGAGAAGAGGGTTTGTGAATGCAAGATGATTTAACTCCCTTTACATTCGCGCTCCTTGTTTTTGTCTCTTTTTTTACCTTTTCCCTTTCCTGTTTGGATGATCGATCATGTAAACCTTCCACCTTCGCCCTTTAAGCTTTAAGAAACTTGGTGGCAGATCAGCCATGAAAATTCTTATATTCAAAGATATTTTTAGAAAAAAAATACAAATTAATAAAAAATAATTTGTTCTGTATTCTGGGTCTGGTTTAGGGGAAGGACAACTTCCAATGTGCATCTCTGTTATTATGATTATCATTGCAAATAATGGTTGAGAAATAAGAAAGAAAGAGGTCGACCCTTGAAGATGGGAGATCAACTACGGATTACGGTTGTTGTGGAGGATTAGAATAAGTCGTTGGTGCGGCAGTTGGAACTTGGTTGGGCTTATCATATATTCCTGAGAAAGGACAAAGACATACCCGTTAATGGTAATAGGAATTATTAATTTGTCTTGGGAGTTTTTTTTTTTTTTGTCTTTCTGGCTACTGTTTTTATGATAAATCCTTGCTAATATCACTCTTTTAATGTTGGTAAACAGGGAAGATTTAATGAATCACCTGTGACTGTGACCATATTAACTCAACATTTAAGTAGATTAATTAAGATATGAAATTGCAATAAATTTGCGCAACATTTCATTAGGGTTTTAGGGATTGGTCTGTTTGACATTATTAGGGTTTTAAGAACCAGTTGAAACTGAAAGCCTAAGTAATGGTACCCTATACAATCTGGTACGGCTTCTAGGAAGAATGTCTGTCAAGTGGTTTGACACCCAACTGGAAGATATGAAGATTTGGGGTACTCGTAGTGATGGATGGCTTCAGCCAGAGCAGAGGCAGAGCAGGTGCCAATGCAATAATTGTATGAATTCAAGCTTCAAAGATTCAACCTATTGGGGTTCAACTTCTAGCCTTCATTATTGCTGCAGTACTGTGCTAGGTGTCAAGAAAGTTCCCTCGTGTGTTTCGTGTCAGCAATACTGAAATAGCACCAATCCCCTTCTAAGCTTTCTCAACGGTCTTGACTCTTCAAGAGCAAACAGCTGTATTGCGCCAAAACCCAAAAGAGCAAGATATTATGAAGTATAAACAACCAAATATTCAATCAATTCAATCCTACCAAATAGTACGGCATTTGAGTTTGTGGTCATTTTTCTTGTAACATTGTTCATTCGCCAGGTGCCTGGAAAGTGGAAACCTACCTCTGTCTCTGTTTCTGCAGCCCCAAGTGGTTTTCATTTTTTCCCTCAACAAAGAAGTGAAGAAGGGATATATAGAGCTAAGTTAACATTAAAAGTTAATTAACACATGAGATGGAAGATGAGAGAGGGTGGTTTTGGAGCTTAAATGAAGAAGAAAATCATGCATATTCACATGATATGGTTAATACAAAGGTCCATCATGATTCAACAGATTTGGAGCTGGTTAGGTTAGTGTTGTTGGTGATCGTACAAAATAAAATACTCAAAGTGGGTACTTGGCATTGATGCCATTTTTTTGAGAAAACGGCACCATTAGAAAGGGATGTTTCAAATAATACTCTCTTATTTGGTATCATTTTTTCAGAAAAAAAAAATGTTTCATATCATATCTTGGAAAACAGGAAAGTGTAGTATAGAGCAATATTAAATTCAATATTTTTTGAGAAAACAGTACGCTGTTGCCAGCTGTGTAATGATGCGACATCAATGTGATATCATTTTAAACGTTGAATAATGTAAATCAATGTTAAAAATGTTGTTTTAGCATTAATACCAAATAAAATCTGTGCTATTTTTTCAGAAAACGCCTATATAACAATACTGATTCCAAACAAAAAATAAACACTATTTTTCATACAAAAAAAAACAATATTATATTCCCAATGCGGATGCCAAACACCTATAAATTCAGGTTGTTGTTTTACCTTGTGGAATTAGTCACGATGCACACCCTTCAAGTAAGGCTTTTTTTTTTTTTGGGTGAAGATGTGGTGATGATCTTGACATATGCTCCACCCCACATATCTAATGCGTATATAATTCACCCAATATATGTTTAACTCATATAAATGAGCTTTAATACCAGTCAGGTCCACCAATGACACTAATCTATATAAATTGGCAAATAACAAAAGAATTAGGTGTGAGGGCTTTTTCTTCCATTTGTTAAGGTCGGGTCCACCGGTGTTTTGCATGAGAGTCCCCTCTGCTATCATTCCAACATAATCTATAGTCACACATCACAAATATATAATTCATACTGATTGATGGGTCATATCAATGTTTCTAAAACCGGACCGGAAAAATAAGGAATAGGTTATTTGACCGGTTTCTTTTAATTTCAAAATTGCTTTTTGACCAAAAATCGTTCATTTGATTAGTGAATTGCTGACTTAATGATTATACTGTCAAATCATTCGACCTAAGAATGGTTTTTGGCTGTTTTTTATATTTTTTAAAATTTTAAATTTTGTCAGAGCGAGCTGTTCGTTCGGACCGGACAATCGGACCGTTTGACCCAGGAACCAGACCCAGAATGGTTCCCTGTCCAGTTTGGTTTTAAAAACCTTAAGTCATATTTCCACGAAATTGGCATGGGCTCCCCACAGAATGCGCCCCACATGCGCATCCAACCTTGCATTGGGAACATTCTCCGTTGACAATTGCAGAAAATATTCCCAACACACGGGTGAAGGTACATGTGAGGCACCTGTGAGGTACGTTTTGTGGGGAGCTTATCAGTTATCAGAGCTCACCTTTGAGATGGTAATTATGTCAGAGATGTGTTGCTATGTATTTGAAAGCAATGTTGATAGCGTCTTTTAGGTGGAAAGCCCAGGCTACTATTCTTGGTTCAATACACGCCAATGGAAAAAGAAATGAGAAGAGAAGCAAATATTTTTTTTGAATTGGTTCAGCCTTCTCGGTAAGTAGATGAATTCGCTAGCTAGCTTTAAAACACGTGTTTAATTTTATGCAATTAAAGCTTGAGTTGGAGTAAACAAAACTTTATATATATAATTATACTCCAACCACCTACAATTTTTTTTTGAGTGTGGATCATCCCAAGACCAGTCTTCACCTACTTAAACCACTAACAACTAACCTGATGAAGTAAATACATGTATCATTCCTGATAAACTATTTCCAATAAGGTTTTTAAAACTAAACCGGATAGAGAATAGTTTTGGGTTCTGATTCCTGGGTCTAATGGTTCAACCATCTAATCTAAATGAATGGTTTGATCGTTTGGTTGTTTGACCGTCCTAGGTTGAACAGTTTAGTGGTTTAATCGCTCAAATCAGCAGTTTTGGGATAAAACGAAACCTGTCAAATGATTAGTCTCCAGTTTTTTCGGTCTGATCATCCGGTCTGGTCTAATTTTAAAAACATTAATTTTTCAACTTTATTGAAAATGAATGTTGCACATAAATATATGAATTCACCCACGCAAACTTGATGGAAGAAAAATATGCAACCATATATGTTCAAAATGTATCACTTAAATATGAAGCTACAGTCATTTTATTCATGATACCCCCTAATCCTAATGTCACCAAAATATTTTTTGGTATTACTTACAAGGAATCTGTGGTGGGGCAGAGTAAATTGAATGCAAGGCCCATGATTAGTCATAGAGCTTACAGTTCCATGGGTTCGACCCGTGTGATTCTTAATTGGAGGGGTGCCGAGTGACTATCTCAACTACTGGGTCATCAGCTTTGTAAATTGTAAATGAAATGCATTGATTTGAATCACAATGAAAGCGATTCATCAAGTCACACCATATATACGAATATAATAAATAAATGACAAAAAATAATTTTTTTTGAACATCATCACAAAATTTGGCATTTGGGAGGATGTTCTTCACCATCTCTTAGGCTGTGTTTGGTTGCAATGCAAATAAATTTGCACTGATGTAAAATTATAATATGCAAATGATTTGAGTATAAATTTTGATTTATTTTTATTTTAACTTTTAGCTTATTTTGTTTGGTTATAGTATAAACTAAGTAAATTAAGATACAAAGCAGAATAAAGTAAAATTTTAAACAAAATTAAACAAGAACTTATATTTTTTTTTCATTTGCACTCCACTAGTACAAATACAATTGCACTACAACCAAACACAACCTTAATGTCACAATAATGTTGTATTTTTTTATGTATAACGGTTTGCTAGTTAGACGAGTCGTTCAGAGTGAAATTCTAAGAAACGACCAGGAATGTGAATGGGGAAGCAAGGTATGGTTTAGGGACCCCAGGGTTGATTGTGATTTGTCCACACAAAGAAAAGAAAGAAAGTAGGGCTCCATGTGTTCCCCATATGCCTTCTATTTATGGGGCAAGTTTGAGATCAAAGGTCGCTTCAGCGCCGGCCAGGTGAACCCTTTATTTATTTTTGGGACATTTAAGTAGCCAAGTGTCCAACAGTTGATTTTGGACTGCTTAATCGAACAGATTCAGATATGTTTTACGTTTGGTGATAATGTGGAAAGTAGGCCCCTGATTCTTTTTTTTTTTTTTTCTTTTATTTTCAAAGGCACCTTCGTAGTGTTTTCAACCCGTTGTTGACTTAAACGGTCAAACCATCGCCCGGCAACAATTCTGGTTCAAGTTAATTCCAAACCTAGTAATTAAAAACCGTTGACTTGATAAAAAACCTACCCAGATGGTTGAACTGTCTACCTGCTTGACCTAGACAACAGGTCACATGTTACAAATTACATTATATTTTTCTATTTTTAGGTTCAAATTTTTGTATTGGGATTTAGGCTCAGCTTGAAAAGAGTACAGTATAAATACATATAATAATATAAAATATAAGATCTTACACTTTACATATTTACATTTATACTTGTTCCAAACTGAGCCTTAGGACTAGTGATTTTGGAGTGGCTTTTCACATTGTAGATGGAAGAAATGAAAAAAAGATGGAGGTCTAACCTATATAGAAAAAGAAAAAGAGGTGTGAAAAGCTTAGGAGGCGACAACTTTACAACTTTATGCTTGGTGATGTGATCAGGTGTTGTATTTTTCCATTTTGGGTAAGGCCTTATTAGTCTCAAATCTCAACTTTTATCTTTCTTAATCTATAAAAGAAATAAAATTAAAACAAAAAAGAAGAAACACAGAAATAAAATTAAAACAACTTTTATCTTTCTCAAATCTCAACTTTATGCTTGGTTGAAGTGACCACTGATCAGTGATCGCCAATCCATGGGAGCTGATATCTTGTTCAAGATATTGGTGTTGCAGAGCTTGTTATTGAAGCACAGTGTATACGGATCTCTTTATTTTATTTTATGGTTCTAAAAGAAACACAGAAAACAAGGAAAACAAAGAAACAAATGAATGAGTAATATAAGAATGAGCATGTATAATTAGAACAGTAGGAAGATCAGAGGATATATAGCTAGAGAGCAGGGTAGAAGGAGTTGGTCACATGGCAACACGCAAGAGAGGGGGACATGGACAAAATGTGCTGGGAGAAACGCCAGGGTTGACAGCATTACCTCTCTGTTTCTATCTACTTCCTTTTGTTATCATCCTTGGATCTTGCTCTAGAAGCAGCATCACCAAATGTAACACTACGCTACCACTTTGTTTTTCTCTTTTAGCAAGTTTTGGGGCTACTTGTGCTGTGGGGGACCCCAAACCTTCTTCTATGTTCTACTTGTTGCAGCCATCAATCCTTTGAACATTGTTTCCCCCCCACCTAAATAGTTGTTATTAATCAAGCTTTTTAGCTTGAAAATAGAAATCTAATTAGTTGTTATTAAGCAACCCGGATTTCTCATTCACTTTCTCATAGTATATCGTAACCGTTCATTCTCACAATGTATGGCCGCAATCAAGGCGGGTAGAGTGTGAATAGAGAGCAGTGGGTAGGAAATCGGTTCTCAAATCATTATGAATGCTAGATGCATGTCATTGTCATCATTTAGAAGAAAAATAAGAGATGCATTGGTGCACTCGTCAAGTCATTATCACTTTGTCAATGTTTTCAATTCGCAGTTGAACCAAATGGTCGGAGTAGTCAACCCATCACCCAACCAGATTTTTGATGTGTTTCACTCGCAAGCTGCATCAGTGACTTATGCCGCTTAAACTGCACAACTGTTTGACCCGTAAGTGGGTCATGACTTGGATATTAATTATATTTTCTCCATCTCTTTTGTATTTTTCTGTCGATTCCTAGATACGCTCATTTTTTTTTTTTATAAATTTCTATATTTTCTGTAATTTTTTATTTTTATATTTAATTTTTGATATGTTAAGTTGACCCATTTAATCCAGATCATTAAATTGCTGGCCCACCATTAAGACCTTACCAAGTTGCCTTATATATAAGAATGGCCGACCATTTAATTTTGGTAGCTATTCGGGTCATCGCTTTGTTGGTTCTGAAAGATACGTGGCTGTTCAATCATCGTCCGGTCACCCCGACCATGTTAACATAGTTCGGCCAGTTTTGCGGCATACATTGACTTCACGGCCCAGGCCGAGTTACACTATTACTATGGCCTCCCATCTTATCCTTTCAGCCACGTCAGCCACACGTAGATGAACATAACAATGGATAAAGAGGAGTAAGGAAGACAACTCCACTGGGGAATAGGACTAACCCAAATACCCTGACAGCTAACCTCATCCCGACAACCCCGGAAGCCCAATCTGACTAGGACACGGATCTTCGGCTATAAAAAGGTATTCTATGCTCAAGGTAAAGGATCAAATCTCTAGCACTCATACTTTCCTTTGCCCGACCCAGCACTCTCATTGCTCGGCCCAACCTTCTACTACCTCCTACTGACTTGAGCGTCAGAGTACCTACCCAGGGATAACTCCTTGAGCCTCTGACATCTTTCTTGATCGCAGGTCTTGAAGTGCGGTTCCGTCCTTTCACCTTGGCTCTGCCTTGTTGGCAAGGACTATCTGGTTGCTCTCCTCAGTTCGTGTACCACATCGGATTAAGCAGCATTAGATTGGTGCCGTCTATGGGAAACACACAAAAAGCCTTTTCCGAAAAATCTTTTATTCCTCACCGCGCAATCAAGAAAGCGATCAAGATGCCCAAGAATCAGTCCGAACGATCAACAGACCGATCCCCATCTCAGGAATCTCGGCGTCGTAGCCCTCTGCATCAAGAAATTCCACAACCTCTAGCCGTGGTTGATCTTGTGCAGTTCTGAGCAATGCAAAAGAAGGTTGATAAGATCTTCGAGATGATACAGACACTAGGATCACCGACACCATCCAACCGGGTCGTCCCCCTCACGCCCTGACACGAACGAAGGACGATCCTCATCCCAAGGACCCCAAAATGCACCAACCGGAAAGGAGGGGAGCGTGGTCCAACCATGAGAAATAAGACACAACAAGGAGATCCGCCTACACGGCCCGCTCTCGCGAGCCCGATAACCACAACAGGATGCACCAAACCATGCAAATCTCCGCCAAAGAGAGGCTCGACAGGTGGATGTTAGACAGTTTTATGCCCTTAGCTTCAATCAGAATGATGTACATTATGAATTTATTGTAAATGAATAAAGTACAYATTTGATTCATGTTCCTGTGGTGTGTTTCTGTGTAATACCCTTAAACTGGACACTTATGAGACTCATGTTAGTTTAGAATGTTCACAGCTGTTGGACAAGTCTGGGGAGA
>NW_010729101.1:1707946-1724650 GCF_000365185.1 Nelumbo nucifera | reverse complement strand
AGGGAGAGGTCCTCTCTTGTCGGGCAGTGTTTGATCATTATGGGCTGAGAGGTTAAGTGTAAGACCCTTGAGGGTAATACCTGATGGGCTAATCTTGCATCTGCTCACAGTCCCTGTGTTTTTATAAGGTGGCTTGGCCTAGGGACCACTTAGTATAAGTGTTGGGCCCATTAGGAGTCTATATGATGGCTTCAGGGGGTTCACTGTCTTTTAGTGAATTCGGCCAATCCTTGTAACAGAGGCTGTGCTGAACCCATGTGGCTGATGTGTAGATCAATGTTTGGGTCCCACGCCATACAGAGAAGCCCAACTGGGCAGCAGTTTGGAAGCAGTTAGAGCACTTAGACTTCATGGGCCTAAAGCCCATTTCGAATTGGCCTAGTTTGACTAGTTAAATAAAAGGGGTGGATCTGGGATTAAATCAGCAGATAGGATAGGGTCTTATCCTATGCACTCACAGAGTCCAGATCAGAATTCAGATCTGGAAACCTCCTAATGAGATTAGGAGAGAGTTGATCTAATAAGCAAATAAGATAAGGGCTTATCGTTATCTCTTAAAGAGAACTCCTAATCCAAATACAGATTTGGATTAGGAAACTCCTAATGAGATTAGGAGCTCTCTTTAAGCTTATAAAAGGAGGAAGGGAGCGAACCATTCAGATCATCCCAAATACTCCAGCCTTCTAGAGATACAAGATCTCAGAGCACAGAGAGAAGTCAAATACAGTGTGACTACGCCTTCTCCGTTCGTTCTCCTCCTATCGCCGCCATGTTGCCAGTTCGTTCTCCAGTTTTGTAGGAGTGATCAAGATCAGATCTTGATATCAGTCTTTGGAGAAAGACTGATTTGAAGTTGTGCTCACTGCCTCCATCGAATTCTTGTGAAGGGTTCGGTTCTTGGGAAGAACATTGCTGATTCTGCTCTACCCTACACTTATCATCTTTAGTGGGAGCAGTCTTTGGAGATTTTCTTTGGGCATGAACACCTTTTTTGGGAGATACTATTTCTTCGTATCAGGTATATCCCTCTCCTATTTTTTTGGTTCAAATCTGGTTCGGTTCTTGATTGGATCAATTCTATCCTTGCATGTGATGTATGGATGTGTGATGTGCTACATACATGGGCCATAAGTACTTGGCTCATGTAGATATGACAGTGGTTCTTGCGCACACCATGGCTGAATGCACATCATTGCCATGGTGTCTCTAAAGATCATTGGATGATCTCCCTCAGTGGTGGGCCCCACACCACTAAAAAGGATACGTACGGAACCTTAGCCGTTTAGGGCCCACCAGAAATCTGGCTTTATGAAAGTCAGTGGGAGCCACTTTGGTTTGACCTAAATCAAACTAGGCGTAACTTTTGTTCCCTCCAGAAATATGAGTGCATGTGATAGGGAAATTCATATGATGAACTCTCTAAAGGCCTTCCATCATTGGCACGAAGATGGGTCTTTCAAAAATGAGAAAATGCACTGGAAAATGGGCTATCCATTTGCTGCTGGATCTGTTAGAGTGTTTCATAAGATGATAGGGGCGTCATAGACCGATGTGGGAGGGGCTTCACCAGAAAATGGGAACTCTCTCACGGTACCTTGGCGTTCACGAATATGATGGGTAAGCACTCACTGGACAGAAAGGTTTGACCTAAAATGACTCTGAACCTTGTCTGAGAGAGGCCAAAGGGAAAGCTCATATGATGAGTGGATATGATCTTTCATAGAAAGGTGGTGGGGTTATGCAGTTAAAACAGTTGGCTCCATGCACCTATGTGGTTTTCCATATTTCCAGAGGCAATTCACAGTCTCCGTCACTGAGATGGGAGGAAAATCTCAGAGATGAATAAATGGGAATGGAACATAGATTAAAAGCCATATCTATGTGGATATCATGAATAAAATTAGGTTGTGGACTAGTGTTTGCTCTTTTATCAGGAAATGGCAAATGGACAATTTGCAAAGCTTTTTGACGACAACAAGATTAAGGGCCCAAACTATGCCGATTGGTACCTAACCTTATGCTGGTCTTGACCTCTGAAAAACTGGATAAGGTGGCCAAGAATCCTGCCCCGAAACGTCCGGGTGATAGGGCTTCTGAGGCATGGAGAAGGGACTATCAAGAATGGGAGGAGAAAAACTCCCTCGCCCGGTGTTACATCATTGCCTCCTTGGACAATCTGATACAGAGGCAGTTCGATTAGATCGAACTAGCCAAGGACATATTGGATAGTTTAAAGACAATGTACGAAGAGCAGAACCGTTCTACTCGGCAGAAGGTCTTGAAGCAGTTCATGACCGCACAGATGTCCAAGGGGCAGCAAGTTCTTGACTATTATCTTCAGATGTCCAAGGACCAAACTAGGAAGGGCCATACAAAGTCACAAGAGTTCTCGGATCATGCACCTACAGACTCGAAGACCTCGATGGCCAACCAATATTGAGGAGTTGGAACATAGGGAATCTTCGAATGTACTATCAATAATTTGATGATTAATGAATAATGTTTTATCCGAGCCACACGTTTGATTGCCCAACACATCGCGCATGAAACGATATTGCACACACATCGTGAAAGCCGTACTACATAGCCGCACTACACAACCGTGCTACACAGCTACACAACATTGATAGCACAACACTCATCGCACAACACATCCATACCTCGACACACCTCACTGACTCGGTTGAGCTTCGAATGGCCAGAGCCCACGACGCATAGTTTGGCTGCGTATTGCCGACCAAGTAACTTGACTCGGCTATCGATGGCCCGAGTCAAAGGTGAAGAAGAACACCCCCGCCCTTCAAGGCCTGAGGGTGGTCATTCAACTCCATTTGCCCACCGACTAACAGTAGGTCAGTGCTAGCCGAGCAACGACCAGCCCTCGAGGAGCCCCAAAAGCCCCCCAGACCAGAGATTGAGCATTCCAAAGATGAGAGCTTGGAATATACTTTGATCCCACTAGCCGGAGACTGAAGATCTCGGCCAACCCCCAAACCTCGGCCAAGGAAATACCGAGGAACCCAACACAAAAAAATAAATAAAAATATACACACAAGTTCAGAAAAAAAAAGTGTCTTCATTAAGTTAACGATCAGTACAACATTCAAGACTCGACATATTGAGCCATTACAAGAACAAGAAAAACAAAGAGCCCCACAGCTATTCAATCCTTGGCTGGGGGATCAGCGGCCTCATCACCATCCTCACCATCCTCGTCCCCATTGACCTCCTCATCAACAAAGTTATCCAAAACAGGTGGGGTGTCCAAGTTGTATGCCTCCCAAGTTTGCACAATCTCATTCAGCTACGGGTAGTAACGCAATGCCCTCCTACGGAAGACGTTGAATCTAGCCTCAAAGAAAGTTGAGGCATTCTAATCCATCTCTTGTCAATGCTCCGCTGAGGCCTTGTACTGATCCACCACTACCTCGGCGGCCTCATGTCTTAGCCGCTCCCTCTCTGCCTTCAACTCGGAAATCTCCTACTTTAGGCTACGTACCACGTTCGCCTACTCAACCAACTGGGCCTTCAGCTCGGCCACCTCCTTCTCCAGCACAGCTGATCGCTCCCCGAACGCCCGATGCTTGGCTAATTGAGCCTTCTGCCGCAGGTACTCGTAGTGCTCTGCCTTGTACATTCCCCGCAAGTGTTGGGGTCGGTCAATCAGAGCAATTGCCGAGCATGCGTTCTGTGAACATAAGAAACACTCTTAACATGAAGAAACTCACTTGAAGCAACGAGAGCAAGTACGAGGTTACCTGAGCCACTGCCCGAATGAGTGAGCATTTTAAGGGGCCGCTCCCAGTATTACTGGTCTCCTTAGTTATGTACACCGTCATCATTCCACGGATTAACTGCTCGGGAACCCTAGGGGTTTCTAGCCTGTCCCGACTATGAGCCGACCAGCGCGGCATGTGGATGTCCAAATTGCTGCCCCCTTCAGTCTACGAAGGAGAGACATTCTGACAAACATCCTCGGTATCCACAACTACGACGTCCTCGTTGTCATTTCCCCATTGCCGAACCCTTTTTTGGCGATGGGACGCCCTCTCCGAAGACCTCGGTGGAGGGATTACCTCTAGGTGGACCTGCGCCTGCGCACCAGCTCGATTCTGCCTTTGCCGATTTTCCCTCATCTGGCGGACAATCTCCTCCTCGCTATCCATCTCCACACCTGCACCGTGGAATCGCAACAATAAGTACAAGATCAAAAAAGGAAAAAAAACAAGGATTCAACAAGTAAACTGAAGCAACAAAAGAAATAGACCGGCCACCCTGCACATCAACCCAACGAGCATCAACATCTTCAAGCATGTGTACGCCGTCACATCTATCTCATGGATCATGCTCAAAGTTGACCTCTCCTCCCAGGTGAGCACAAACCATAGAGGTTGCAACATTCTCGTCCTCGGCACCTGCAGCACAGCCGAGAAGGGGAGGCCCCAGGGACAATGCACGAAGAAGAAAGTCTCCTTCCAATGCTTTACAGAAGTATGGGCTCCGACCAACACCTTGATGTTGTTCCTAGTTGAGAAGTAATAATAACCCTGTTGGTGATGTTTTAACTGAAGAAGAAATCTCACCATACCCACGGTTAGGTCGATGTCTTGAGCTGCATAGTAAGACATAAGGTTGAACAAAAACCTAAAGGAGTTTAGCATTAGCTGCACTGGCAATACTCGGTACCACACAAACACTCCCACAGTCCCTTTATTTAGAGAAAACCTCAACCCAACTTCCAAACTATTCTCGTACATGCATATCCCACCTGGCTAAGCATCTATTGGAATCTCACCAGGCTGCAGACACCTCATCCCAAACTCCTCGGGGATGTCGTACGTATCTTGGATCTGAGCCATTTCCCCGGGGGTCATAACGTAGGGGGCGGTCCCAAACTGGCGACCAGCCCGCAAGGGATGCTCTACTTCTACCCTAGAAGGACCAACCTCGACCTCCTCAACCTCGGCGGCTCAAAATCCCTGACCTCGGACTCATAATCAGAGCCACTAGAACTCGAAGAGGAACCAGAAGAAGAACGAGGGGATGAGGAAGACATCTTACCGAACTTGAAGCTGAGGAATAAGGGCAAAGGCCAAGCAACGCCAACAACACCTCACCGAGCAATCCAAACAACTCCCCCAGCAAATGGCAAGGGAGAAAGGCCTGTCCACCCCTTCTTATAATCCCCAGGAGCATGAATCAAAGCCAGATCAATGGTGGGGATCAAGCGCCGCACGTGCAAGGCCTCCGGAAATGAAGCGATGATCTTGACGAGCAATGGTCAGGGCATTAATTGCCCTGGTTCGCCCTTTAGCACCAGTCCAACCAATGTTGAGGATGCCCAGGACCACCGGCCCAATCAACCCCTCGAGTCTCCTCAGGACACCCCTCAGCAAATGCCGACCAAAGGAAGCCGCACTACGCCTCAGCCGGGCATTCCACTCCTTGACTTCGGAACTGGGGGAGTGGTGTTCGGATTTTAAACTTTTAAGAACAAATTCCTCAGCTGAAGAACAGAGAGCCCTTCCTTAGTGCAACATTGCCGAGCATCAGAGAGGCCTAGACATCAGAGCTCGGTACCTTCCTCAACACATCATTGTTGAGTATCATAGAGGCCCCAACTTTGGAGCTCGGCACCTTCCTCGGCACATCATTGACGAGCATCATAGAGGCCTCGACTTTGGAGCTCGACACCCTCCTTGGCACATCATTGCCAAGCATCATAGAGGCCCTGGCTTCGGAGCTCGGCACATCATAGCTTAGCATCATAGAGGCCCCAACTTTGGAGCATGGCATCCTCTTCGGCGCAGCATTGCCGAGCATCAAAGCAACCCCAATTACGAAGTTTTACTCCCCCTCGACACTTCGTCGAGCTAAACGACTAGGCAACATTTCAACCGAGGAACAAAGAGCTCTTCCCCGACACCATAAAAAAGATCCAGGCCTCGAATCTCAACTTAACACCTTGGTGCCCTGCCGAGTTAAACGACCGCGTAACACCTCAGCCGAGCACTCCCCCTCCTCGGCTCTAGAACTAGGGGAGTGGTGTTCGGATTCCAAAGTTAGAATTGTTGGAGTTCTGCAGCCAACGATTGAAGGACTCCTCGGCCACAACCCACATTGTGTGGGCCCAAAATTCTGGTAAGCACCGAGGAACATTGAGTGGACCAGATGCTCAACCAGACTTCAACTTGGAGTTCTTCAGCCGAGGAACAAAGTGTCCTGTCGTGCTACACCTCGGCCAAACACTTCATTCCTCAACTTTAGAACTGGGGGAGTGGTGTTCGGGTCATGGCTGTGTTGGTCCTGAGAGACATGTGGCCGCCTTGTCATTGCCCGGTCACCCCAGCCACGTCGGCATAGCTCGGCTTGCTCTGCGGCATACATTGACTTCACGGCCGAGGCCGAGCTACGCTATTACTATGGCCCCCCATCTTATCCTTTCAGCCACGTCTGCCACACGCAGATGAGCATAACTACGGATAAAGAGGAGTAAGGAAGACAACTCTGTCGGGGAATAGGACTCTTTCCGAAATACCCTAGCGGCTAACTTCATCCCGACAACCCTGGAAGCCCAATCCGACCAGGACACGGATCTTCGGCTATACAAAGGTATTCCATGCTCAAGGTAAGGGATCAGATCTCTAGCACTCATACGTCCCTTTGCTCGGCCCAACCTTCTACTACTTCCTACTGACTTGAGCGTTGGAGCACCTACCCGGGGATAACTCCTTGGGCCTCTGACATCTTTCTTGATCACAGGTCTTGAAGCACAGTTCCATCCTTCCACCGTGGTTCTGCCCTATTGGCAAGAACTATCTAGTTGCTCTCCTCAGTTCATGTACCACCTCGAATTGAACAGCATCAGTAGCAAAGAAATGTGAAAGTTCAAATGACCTTTGTTACAGTTTTGAGAGTAGATTTAGGACTTATTCTGTTTTGTGGTTGGAAAAGGTGTGTCTCATCTCGGAACAAATCGCATTAGCATGGTGTGTTTCAGAACCATGGTTCTAAAACAAATATGCATCCTACAGGCTATAGTGTGGTGTGTTCTAAAATGTGTGATATGTTCTGCATTATGCTGTATTTTTAATAGAATATGTTAATATGTGACGGAGATATAACATAAATTGATAACATACCATTTATCATGCATCAACACATATTTTCAATGTATATATGTTATATGAGTCACATTTTACAATTAACCAAATGAAATTTTAAATTTAATTTATACAGATAGAGAGCATCACAAAACCAATGTTTTAAAAACCGGCGGACCAGGAGACTGAATCACTTTTGCCTTGAGGTTACCGGTTCGACTGGCCAAATTGAACGGGTCAAACCGTGCCACATCATCATTCTATAGGTATAACAGGCCACTCCAGCTTCATAAGAAATAAGAAATAAAGATAAACACCACAGAGAAAAAGGTCCCCAAGCTTGAAGATAACTTATTTCCCACTTTCATCCCCATCAAGTAACAAACAAGTAATAAGACAAATGCAGTTCACTTTAAAAGCGAAATAGCTAAACCAATAAAAGCTGAGCAGTTGTTCATATCCTGACGGGGACTAATAATTGTTCCCTTGTTTCCTGTGACTGGTATCAAGTATCAACCAATATGCATGCTTTTCTTTTTTCAAAGCAAAGAATGCAATAGCCACATCTGACCCATCGCTGCATTTCAAAACACACTGCTTCTCTATTCTTTCTTCTGATTAGAACTTCAAACAAAGTAGCCTCCATTTGCGGGTTAGGGCACTGTTAGCTTACTATGAAAATGAAAGCATAGAGTTTGTGCTTGGGTGCAGGAGTGGGCATCCTTCAAGCCCACATTTCATCAGAAAGAAACAGTCCCTGTTGAAGAGGTATGTAACATGCATATCTGCTAGCTTTTCTCTTGTAAGACCTGATTGGCTGATTTGAAGAATGAGGGCACGATTGTTATTGTACAAAGCATGGTTTTTAAAACTGACCCGGAGACCAAACCAGTCAGGGGTCCGGTTACTGGGTTGAATGGTCGGCCCATTCTGACAAAAAAATAAAGAAAATAAAAAACGGTCAAAACCGTTCAAACGATTTGAACGCCCGAATCAACAGTTTTTTGATCAAAATCAATGATTTTAAGAAAAAACAGAACCAATCACTTAACCGATTCCCAATTTTCCCGGTCCAATCATCCGGTCTGGTCCGATTTTGAAAACCATAGTACAAAGTTCTGTTACTTAGCATGATGTAAATGTTATTTCTTATTCTTATAAAAGGAAAGTGAAACGAGCCAGTTGCAATGAAGCATCCATCAAATCTCCGAGCAGTACAAATTTACAACTGTTACTCGTAGTTATCTTGTTTCTTCATCAACCTTATTTATTTAATCAAATATGCAGTTTGACCAAGACTCAAAATATTGGTATCAAGTGTTGTAAAAAAAATTATATATATATAAAATAGATCAGCTACATCAATTCTGTTTTGTCATTCTGTTGTGTTCAGTGCCATATCCATCTTAAAGGAAACTCAATATAGACATAAAAATACATTACTAGCACTAAAGACCCAAAGGAATATAGATAAGAAATAATAATTTATCTTTACCATATAATGTGGATAAAGTAATAATGCATCCAAATAGTAGTTGTCCAAATATTTTTAATCTTCGAATCCAATTACTACTAGAGTTAAGGTATTTAAAGAAACGCAAAGCAACTTTTTGAAGAAATATCAAAAAAGAACAGTTGCATACGTAAGGGGAGCATCGTATGATATACAATTCGTATCTCCTCTTTTTATGACAAAATTGCCCGTTTATTAATTTGAACAAAATCTTCTGATCCTCTTTCTTTCTTGCATGCGATGTTTTCTTCTCTCTCTCTTCTCTCCTCTCTAATCCCTTAAGTCTCCCTTATGGTTTTTTCTAATCTCCAAACTTTTCTTTCCTTCTCTGTGATCACTCGATTACAGAGAAGCTTCAGCTCGGGAGTTTTTAAAGCTGCTTTATGATTCACATTTCACATTTTGGAGCTTGGCGACGGATTCTTTGGTCTGCACAATTCACATTTCACATTTTGGAGCTCGTTCAAGGGAAGGTCTACACATTCCCTTTCATCAATTTCTTTTGCTGCCTCTCTTTGCTACTTTTTTGGGTTTCTTTGCCTTGCTTTCAACGGCTATGGTTTTTCCATTCCAAAACCAAGAAAAGTTACCTATGGAGGGTTTTGCCTTGCTTTCAACTAAGAAATTGCGTTTCCATTCCAATGTTGCCGATGGAGGGTCTTTTGTGCTTTTGTAACTCTTTTTGTCTTTCTTTTCTGTATTCTTTTTCTTATAGTCTAGAAACATTATCCAAATGAGATTGGGAGAGTCCTAAGTTCACTAATCTTAAATCTTGTCCTTGTATAATCTGAAAACACCATATGCATGAATGAGGTCATATGTCCTTGGATATGTAACGAAGGCTTTACACCTGAACCGGATTATTTAGGCACTATTTGTTGAAAAAGTACTAAGTATTACATGCAATGTCCAGTATGTGGTAGGAGAAATGCTAGTACATGCATTATTTAGGTACTCTACTACTAAAAGTGACTTAATGATCAGATTGTTAATAGATGGCTTTTAAAATTAGTATAATTAATCTTACGAATGAGACTGTATCCTGTATTACTAGCAGGTTACCAATTAAAATTTTATAAGGTAGTCATATGACTAATATTGCTATGTGAAATAAAGTGTCAGGCAATCAGAAAACATAATTTAGTTCGGTTTTCAAGTTGCCCATTGAATGTTTGTAATTAGGATTTAACAATTTTCTTGGTGTGGTGACTTTTATTTAGTAGTTAACTGATATTTGGAAGCAGATAATTTAGTTTCATGCTATCCCTGATTATTATATTAGATATTGACAATCATAAAAAAATAATAATAAAAGTTGTTGATAGGAAATCTTCTCTTCATAACCATTTTAGTGCTTAGTTTGTCTTCACGTCTCTCTTGAGAACAAGCATAAACATAATGCTCCTATCTTGTTCTACTTTATCAAAAAGAAAAGGAAAGGATTTTTCTAGTTTACTTGGCTCTTCAAATTGAACAAGAAATTTATTTTCTCTTTTGATTTGAGGGGTTGCATTTGTAGCTTATTTCTTGGAAGCATATCGCCCAGTCAGAAAATGGAATCTCTTCCTTGTTAGAGGTGGTCTGAAGAGTATTGGATTTAAGGTTATTGAGACATACCCAACAGAGTATTGTGTGGTTGCTCCAAACACTGACATCTTTTGTGAGGGAGAGTTAGTAAGGAGGAAGGATGAAGATGGGTTATGATGATGTTAGTGGAGTCAGAAAGTAGATGGCTCAAAAATGTGAACTAGTGGAACTTCCTCTGAGACTGATGCTTTCTTCTTCTGTATTAATGGACCAGAAATTATATCAAAATTAGCTAAAGAGAGTGAAAGTAATCTCAAAAAGGCATTCGAAGGAGCTGAAAAGAATGCACCCTCTATTATCTTTATTGATGAAATTTATTCCATAGCTCCTAAATGAGAGAAAACAAAGGGAGAAGTGGAAGGGCAGATTGTTTCTCAGCTCTTGACACTTGTGGGTGGATTAAAGTCCCAAGCACAAAGAAAGAAACTGCCACTTGGCCCCTACATCTTAGGATTTAGGGTTCAGAACATTTCTCGATTTTTGAAAACCAAGAAAAGTTGTAGAACACATATGTGACCACATTAGAAAGAAAAATTGTCACCTTGGCCATTAGTGTGAAGGTATGCATCATATGGATTATTCACCCAAATAAGCAGTGAGAAATTGTCACCTGTCCCCTAGATCTTATGATTGGAGCTGAGAACCATTCTCATATATGAAAAACCAAGAAAATTTATGGAACCCACATCTGGCCAAGTTAGTAATTCGGGTTACTAACCTAAGCACAAAGAAAGAAACAATCACCTGGCCCCTACATATTAGGATTTAGGGTTCAGAACCTTTCTCAGTTTCTGAAAACCAAGAAAAGTCACTGAACCCAAATGTTGCCAAATTAGAAAAATAATATTGTCACATTGACCATTAGTGTCAAAGTGTTCATCATATGGATTAGTAACCCAAATGGGTAGAGAGAAATTATCACTCGTCCCCTAGATCTTATGGTTAGGGCTGAGAACCTTTCTCGGTTTCTGAAAAATGTAGAAAATTTATGAAACTCATATGAGGCCAAATTTGAGTAATTTTTCATCAATCTGGCCACCAGTGTCGAAGTTTAAATGACTCGGATTAGTAACCAAAGCACAAAGAAAGAAACTCTCACTTGGCCCCTACATCTTAGGATTTAGAGCTCATTAACTTTCTTGGTTTTTGAAAATCTAGAAAAGTTATTGAACCCAAATGTTGCCATATTAGAAAAAAAATTATCACCTTGTCCATTAGTGTCAAGGTATGCATCATATGCATTATTAACCCAAATGAGTAGAGTGAAATTGTCACATGTCCCCTAGATCATGGGTTTAGGGCTGAGAACTTTTCTTAGTTTTTTAAAACAAAGAAAACTTACCAAACCCATATGAGGCAAAGTTAGACTAATTTTTCATCAATTTGGTCACTGGTGCCAAAGTTTACATGACTCAAATTAGTAACCAAAGCACAAATAAAGAAACTCTCACCTAACCCCTACATGTTTGGATTTAGGGTTCATAAACTTTCTTGGGTTTTGAAAACCAAGAAAAGGTACTGAACCCAAATGTGGCCATATTAGAAAAAAAATGTTTCCTTGGCCATTAGTGTCAAGGTATGCATTATAAGTGTTATTAACCCAAATGAGTAGAGAGAAATTGTCACTTGTCCCCTAGATCTTTGGTTTAGGGCTGAAAACTTTTCTTCATTTCTAAAAGCCAAGAAAATTTATGGAACCCATCTGAGGCTAAGTTAGAGTAATTTTTCACCAATCTGACCACCGGTGTCGAAGTTTAAATGACTTGAATTAGTAACCAAAGCACAAACAAAGAAACTCTCACTTGGACCCTACATCTTAGGATCGAGGGCTCAGAACCTTTCTTTGTTTTTGAAAACCAAGAAACGTTACTGGACCCAAATGTCACTAAACTAGAAAAAAAAATTGTCACCTTGGCTATTAGTTGTGGTTAACAAGAAAGCAATCAGGACTCATGTAACTTGTGGTGGAAGGTGATTCTAAGTTGGGCCTTAGTTCCTAATCTATGGGAATAACAAACTAGCATTCATTTCCATAGAAAACAATGTGCTTTGCAAGATAGTTTCATTGAGCAAGAGTGTCTAGAGTTTGCAGGATTGAAACAATACGTGAGTACAAGCAGGTTGCCATATGGAGAAAACCTTTGAAGATTAGGGCAAAGTAATTTCTTTTGGAAAGATTTAGGGTGAAAGGGAAGACGGTCTTGAACATTGGAGGGATAAAAATGGCCATGGTATTCCTGAAAGGGATGATAGCCTGGTTTAATGATTTTTTTTTAGGAAGCAATCCTATCAAGTTAGAGAATGGAGTGTAAGGGATAAACAGGGGAAGATGGTGGGAGCTATGTGGTAGGCAGTGGGGTAATATTACTGTGTTTGGGTGGAGACCCATGTCTAGCTCCAAATTCTACATGTGCAAGACAGTTTGATCAAATCTTGATCCTACCGTTTCATCTATGAAAATTAGAAATTTTTGTTCCATTATAATCTATGTGCAAGGCTTAGTATGATGGTTTCTTCGTGAAAGGCCTGCACTTACTAATAAGGGTGATGAGAGTAGAATTTATCATATTTTTATCCCCAATTACTCTGTCTTTTATACTGAATTAGCACCTAATTGGACTCATATTTCTGTTTAGGGCATGAAAGAAGGCATCAAGAGCAAAGAAAGACAAATCGGATGACTTTTTACAGTTTTGACATCGTTCAGTGATCTGGGCCTAACTCGCGTCTCCGAATTCCGAACTCTGGATGATTTTTTACAATTTCATGTTTTGGGCTTTCACATATTCGGCCTGCATCGAAGTCAAATCCAGGCCCGAAGGCGGGGCAAATTCGCAGGAAGGCCCAATCCGCGGCTGAAGCCCAATACGCAGAGGAGGTCTATTACGAATCCAAGAACAAGAAACTAAGAAGAATCCTTTTAGATCTAAATTCTTGATGTAATCTTAGAGTGATAAATGGATTGAGTTCAAGAGATAAAGAGATAAGATTAGAATTTGGATAGGACTTTCTATTTCTTGTAAAGATCAACTTCAAGAGAAAGTAGGAGACCACCCCCTCCCCTTTAATCTATATAAAGGAGGGGGTGGACCAGCTTTAGGCATCACACAATCACACAATCACTCAATCTTAGGGATTGAATCAAGAAGAAAGGAGCAATCAGTCAAGAAAGGAGCAAGAATTCAAGAAGAAGGTGGCTGCAAGAGGAGGAGATCTCAGCATCATGAGCGATTCTAAGAGTTCTTTCTTTCCCTTTGCTTGCTTTAATTCTTCTATCATGAACTAATTTGTTTCTTGCTAGGGCTGAGGAAAGCCTAATTATGTTATTGAATATATTTTTATCTTTATGATTTATCCAAGATTGTGATTTTCATATAGTCTATGAATTATTGTGCTTAATGCAATTAAGAGCATGGCCACCTCTTAATTGATTTGAGTTATGTGAATGAATCGAGAGAGGAATTCACATAATCGACTGAATAATTCATAGTGTGAATTGAATGGTATATAGAGATATATATACATGATTCATCTGAATTTAATGGTTTTCTTGGACTTAATGCACTCCCATCTTGAGAGCTCTACTCGAGAGATCGAAGGGCTACCTGATGGGCGTATGTTTATTATATCTCGAGAGAGAACATTAAATAAAATTGAAAAGACCTCAGCTTATGGGAATTACAAATAATCTTAGTTAATCGAATCCATTAATATTCATTACATTGGTTAAGTGGACCAAAAGTCCTAGCGATTTCATCATTTGCATATTTGATTAGTGATCACCCTTGTTTTTATTTTCTTTGTTCCAATTTTATTGTCAGTAGTTCTTGCTCAATCCTAAATTTCGATTGTCCAAATAATTAGGGAAAACTGTGATTCTAATACTTATTTTSTTAAATCYCYGTGGKAAYRATAKTATTATACTACTTGATAACTAGTGCACTTGCTAGGGTTATATATTTATAGCTATCAAAGGGGAGAGATTAGGCTACAGACTATGAGTGTATTCTTAATAGGACTATAAATTGGGTGAAAACCTTATCTTTGTTTTCACATTTTCCTTTAATGATTTAAGGAGGAATTGGGAAGTGGTTGCAAAAATCTCTACTAGGAGTGATAAGCCTGTGGTAGCTTGGAGGCCCATGAAGAAGGTTTTACCAAGTTATAGCCTAATGGATACAACCTAAGCAATATGTGGCCCTCTAGTATAAGAGGGTGTTTATCCATGCATGCGTGATAATATTACTGTATTTGGTTTTAATGGATTATTAATTGTCGGTGACTCTAAGTTAGTAACCGGTTGGGGATCCGGATATGGTGGCTTGGTCCTTTAGGGGGTGTTGCAAAGATTGAATTGACTAACAAGTATAGTAGTTGCTTTTCATTCTTTTTTTTTATTCATACAATGTTGATAGAGAATTAATGGAGTTCATATAATTCTTTTCCTTTATTATCTAATGCACCACTTGAAAAAAAATCAAAATATAAGGCTTTTCATGAAAGTTCTTGAAATTGATATATTATAGTTCGGTTGTACAACTGCAATGAAGTGCCTAACTCCTATAATTACATCTTCATCCATTGCAGTTTTTGTCATCGGCTTTGGGAAATGGCTTGGTCTTTTTTTTGGTAATTGTTTTGTGTGCTTTCTTCAATCCTTCAGCTTCTACAATGGTGGACTCTCAAGGGTTTTAATGTTTGGGGCCAGGTGCTTCGGAGGATTTTTCCTGTTACCATCCTATGGGCTCTTGGGAAGTGAAGGAATAGCCAGATTTTTGTCTATATGTATAATGATGTATATTCAGTCTTGAACAAAGTTATAGGATTTCTGTGTTAATGGTCAATTGTACAAAGGGCTTTTAATGGTGTCCAACTTTTATTTTTTTTGTAAGTTGGACCATTTCTTAGCTGACTTATAGATCCTTTTGTATATTCCAATTGTACATTCTCTCATTGTACAAGGGCTGAGGCATTTTGTTATCTTTATTTTGCAATACAATACCTTAAAAAAAGATTAGCTCATCTTAAGTGGATGAAGTATTCCTCATTATAGGTGCTATTGACTTTGCTGAAAATATGTTGAGCCTTCTAATAACTTTCAGTTGTGCAGTAATCTTGCTTCTTAAGGGGTTGAGGTTTTTATTCAAGTTACTTTTCTTGAAAATGTGAAGAGAACAGTGGTCACTCGACCCCTGCATACTAGGACATCCATCATCGGATAAGCTGGGGATATGCTTAGTTGGGGCATGTAAGACCTTGCCAACTTTTCTTGATTATAAAAAACAAGGTAAATTTGTCAACTAAAGAATGGGGGAAGCCTCAACTGTCAAACCTGATCCCTTGGGGATCCTTCTTGATCCTTTACAAATTCATTGTGTTTCTCCTTGGTTTGGAAGTTGATCAGGCGTGGCTGAGGCATTTCTCTTCATGGGAGGAGCTTGCAATTTTCTTCTCTGATGAAGAAATGCAAAAAAATTGTGCTGGTCTTCACCTAGCCCTTGTGGGAAAATGTTCATATGGAAGGCCATTGATTTGGGAGATTTTTTTTAACCCCAAACTTTAACGCACATCTTGTTTGTCTAGGCAACTCTTGCATCAAATAGAACATACCCTCATTTCTCTCATCACGACCTAAGTTGGTGAGTGAATCAACCACTATATTTCCTTATTTCAGAATATTGAATGACCCTGATTTCAAAATCTTAAGTGGCCTTAGTAATTTGATCAATAATGCCTAGCACATGCTATGGACATGAACAGTTTTTGTTTAGAATATCTATAGCAAACTTTGAATCACTTTCAATCCAAAGGGATCTCAGGTTGAGATCCTTGGCATATAAGACAACTTGTAGAAGGGAGATCAGCTTGGCCTTCATATTTGAACAAAAGCCAAAGTTGTTAGACAGTGTATGCCCTTAGCTCCAATCAGATTGATGTACATTATGACATTTATTGTGAATGAATAAAGTACATATTTGATTCATGTTATTATGGTGTGTTTCTATGTAATACCCTTAAACTGGACACATATGAGACTCGTGTTAGTTTAGAATCTTCACAGGCATTGGATAGATCTGGGGGGATTATCTTGCCAAAGCTGACACTGATGTGCTGCCAAATTGGTTGGGGTGGCTTATCTCAGCTGCCAGGGTTAGACCTGAGGTACATGCAGTGTGGGTTCTCTTGAAACTCTGAACCGGGCCAGAATTCCAGTATTGCCCTGAACCTTGGAGATTGATGGGCAAAATTGGAATGTTACACCTAACCCCTAGACTCGATTATGATACTGCACTAAGTGTCGGATTGGGCTATGTTTGATATTCCAATCAGTGAGATCCTTAGAGGGGGTCAAAACCTGGGTATGATGGGACAGCCCGAGAATTCATCTAAGTGGGTGATCATAATGACAGGATCAGCCCCTTTGTCGGACAAAGGTAATGATCGGGGATGCACTATCTCTGATGGAAACCAAAGCTGTCGGCAACCGATTTCAATCGTTGA
>NW_010729101.1:1684992-1701066 GCF_000365185.1 Nelumbo nucifera | reverse complement strand
GTGTAATACCCTTAAACTGGACACTTATTGAGACTCGTGTTAGTTTAGAATGTTCACAGCCAGTGGGTCAGTCTGGGGAGACCTATCCTGATAAGGCTGACACTGATGTGCCACCAAGTCGGTTGGGGTGGCCTGTCTCAGCCGCCAGGGTGAGACCCAAGCCACATATAGTGTAGGATTAGTTGAATCTTTGAACCGAACCAGATTTCTAGTATTGTCCTGGACCTTGGAGATTAATGGGCAAAAATGGAAAGTTACACCCGACCCCAAGACTCGATTATGATACTGCACTAGGTGTCGGATTGGGCTGTCTTTGATGTACCAATCGGTGAGATCCTTAGCGGGGGTCAAAACCTGCGTATGTTGGGACAGTCTGAGAATTCATCTAAGTGGGTGGTCAGAGTGACAGGATCAGCCCCTTTGTCGGGCAAAGGTAATGATCGGGGATGCACTCTCTCTGATGGAAACCAAGACTGCCGGCTGCCAATTTCAATCGTTGAGATTTGTTTTGCAAAATATATTTTACATGAGATATAAAATTATATATATTACGGTTTCTAAAGTATTTGCAAAAGGTTTTAATTCCCAGGATTCATATAAGAAGAGAGTGCAACATTGTTCTTTGCAGCCGCGGGAGAGGTCCTCTCTTGTCGAGCAACTTTTGATCATTATGGGCTGAGAGGTTAAGTGTAAGACCATTGAGGGTAATACCTGATGGGCTAATCTTGCATCTGCCCACAGCCCCTGGGTGTTACAAGGTGGTTGGCCCAGGGACCACTTGGGGTAAGTGTTGGGCCCATAGAGCCCATGTGATGGGTTTCAGAGGGTGCATTGTCCATAACAGTGTATTCGGCCTGACCTTGTAACATTGGCTGAGCTGAACCCATGTGGCCGATGTGTAGATCATTGTTTGGGTTCCACGGCATACAAGGAAGCCCAACTGGGCAGCAGTTTGGAAGGCTAAGTGAACACATAACCTTAATGGGCCTAAAGCTCATTTCGAACTGGGCTGATTTGATCAGTTAAATAAGGGGCGGATTCTGGGATTGGATAAGCAGATAGGATGGGGTCTTAACCCTTTCCACTCAGAGAGTCCAGATCTGAATGTGATTTAGATCTGGAAACCTCCTAATGAGATTAGGAGAAAGCTGATATAATCTGTAGATAAGATAAGGGTTTACCTTTATCACTTAAAGGGAATTTTGATCCAAATATGATTTGGATAAGTAACTCCTAATGGGATTAGAAGTTGATCCCTTTATGGTTATAAAAAAAGGAAGGGGCGGTAGCCTTTAGAAAAAACATATTCACATCCTCTTCAGTGCTGAAATCACAGAAGGAAGAATTAAGCAACCCTACCAAATTCTTGTCGCCTCCTTCCTGTTGCTGCCTCACCTGCTAGTTCAATGGTAGAAATCAAGATTCGATCTTGACATCAGTTCCTTGTGAAGGGACTGATAGGAAGCTATGCTCATGTGCCATCCTGTTATTTCTTGCAAAGGATTAGGTTCTTGGAGAGAACACTGCTGATTTTGCTCCATCCTACACTGCGCCATTTTCAGTGGGAGAAGTCTTTGGATCCTTCTTTGGGCGTGAACACCTTCGTTGGGAGATATTATTTCTCCGCATCAGGTATAATCCTCTCCTACTGCTTTTGTTCAGATCTGGTTCGATTCATGGTTCAAGATTGATCCTTGAAAAGTATGATTTTTCCAAAAATAGGGAATGCGATTCCCAGTTGAGAGGGGAGAAATTTTTGAAATTTGCCCACCTTATTCCGCAAGATTTAGGCGTCCATACGATGGATCTCTCACTCCCTTCAATATTATGGTTTCAAAATGTTTGCAAAAGGTTTTAATTCCCGGGATCCATGTGAGTAGAGAGTGCAACACTGTTCCTTGCAACTGAGGGAGAGGTCCTCTCTTGTTGGGCAGTGTTTGATCATTATGGGCTGAGAGGTTAAGTGTAAGACCATTGAGGGTAATACCTAATGGGCTATTTTTGCATCTGCCCACAGTCCTTGGGTTTTTATAAGGTGGCTTGACCCAGGGACCACTTAGTGTAAGTATTGGGCCCATTAGAGCCCATGGTGCAAGGCTCAGGGGTCCACTCAGAGAGTCCAAATCCAAATAATGATTTGTATTAGGAAACTCTTAATAAGATTAGGAGGGCTGATCTTAATCTGCAGATAAGATAAGGGTTTATCCTTATCTCTTAAAGATAGTCCTGATCCAAATACATATTTGGATTAGGAAACTCCTAATGGGATTAAGAGGAGCTCTCTTTAAGGCTATAAATAGAGGAGGAGGGTGAATCCTACTTCACCCAAGCTGATTACAGATTCAAGAGAGAAGACAGCTCCAGTGAGACTGACGCCATCTTCTGCTCTTGCTTTCCTCTATTGCTGTCACCATTGCTAGTTTGTTCTCCACCAGTAGGAGTGATCAGGAAGTGTTTTTGATATCAGTTTTTGGAGAAAAACTGATATGAAGTCGTGCTCATTCGCCCTCCATCAGATTCTTGGTGAAGAATCAGGTTCTTGTTGAAGGACCACCCTATTGATTCTGCTCCACCCTGCACTGTGTCATCTTCAGTGGGAGTAGTCTTTGGAGATCTCGTTGGGTGTGAATACTTTCATTGGGAGTTACTACTATTCTATATCAGGTATATCCCTTTCCTACCTTTTGGTTTCAGATCTGGTTCGGTTTAGGGTTCAAGACTGATCATTGAAAATGCAGTTTTCTAAAACAGGGAATATGATTCCCACATAGGAGAAGGAGAATTTTTTTGAAATTGAACCCTACCTTCCTGTAGGGTTCGACTATCCATATGATGGATCTCTCATCCCTTCAAAAGTAGTGGGCAATATAAAAAGGAAAGGTTCCCTCGTGATTTCTATAAATACCACCCCCAACACTCTCCTTGGAATTACCCCTAGAGGCCCCGTGAACATTGAATTTTACAGTTGCCCAACTGCCCATTGTCAAAGGAACCCACTTATTCCATCTGAAGCTTAATCTCCTAAGATTCAGCTATTTCAAATGGTCATTGGATTTTGAGAAGCGTACACTCCAATCATTCTGTCTGGATTACTTTTCCCAAGCTTTCACCGATGGTACATTTGAAATCATCTATTGGGTGTTATTTATAATCATAGGAGAAGAATGGGACTCTATTCTATATTGCAAACTGGGATTGCTCCATAGAAGAATGGAAACATGAGTAGGTTCAACTCAATGGACATAAAACCACATAATTCCAGCTGAAACACTATTACAGAAGCTTACAATATGTATTGGTCAAGTCACCATGTTTCTCTATGGGTTCTTAGTTGCCAGGTCTCTGCTACATGTTACGTATCCAACAAAATTGGTCATTCATTCGTATTGGTGATCATATAAACATAAAAACCAATACAATCTTGTATGTTATAAATACATATTAATTTCAAATTTGATAGATTCTTTTTCTTGTAGACTATATGTTCGCTTCACAAATGACACTTTGGGAGCTATTCCTTCATCAGCAAGTAGTTGCTTTTCTTTGGATAGCGTTTGTACTTCAACCTTCTGGAGTGAGGTTAAGATATCTCAACTTCTGGAGTGCCTCAAAGCAGAAATCCCAAGCTATTTGGAAGCTTTGTACTCACTGTTTCACGAAGAGCTGAAGGATTGCTTGATCCAAGAGCAGTCTTGAAGTGCTCATCTGTAATGTGCATTGAGTTCAGCATCTCAGCATCTATTGATGCGTCTTTCTAATCAAGGGCATCCATCTTTTCTCTGATGCACTTAAGAGCAACTTCAGTACATAAAGCTGCAAGGTCAGCACTAACATATCTGCATGTATCCTTGGCAATCCTTTCCAAATCAACCTGCACAGAGGAATCATAACAATAACTAAATATAACTGCTGACAGACATATCAAAAAAAATTCCTTTTGGTTGCCATACAAAACAATTCCAGAATTGATTTGAAAAGTTGTGTGTCTCAGAGGAAGTTCCACTAGTTCTTGTATTTGAGCCATCTGTTTTCTGACTCCACTAACTTCATCATAACATAATTCATCTAACCCATCTTCAACCTCCCTTACTAACTCTCCCTCACAATACTCTGCTGGGTCCGTCTCAATAACCTTAAATCCAATACTGCTCATTCCACCTCTAACAAGGAATAAGCTACAAATGCAACCGCTCAAATCAGATCTGGTAATATGCTGAAGGGCTAATGATTGAAAAAAAATCAACAAGAGAATATCCAGATCTGGTAAAATCAAAATGAATTTGAATATCAAGAATACCTTCCTTATATGTGTGTTGAAATTATAGGAAGATGTTTTCAAATGTACAATTAGATAGCTGTACTTGTAAAGTGTGTACTGAGTTGTTACTTGCTAGAACTCTCCCCATGAATGACAAGAGAAACGTTATCTAATGGGTGCAGAGGCCACCCTATGTATTTTATTTTAGATCACATCATGTATGTGTATGTCTATATATGTGGTGTAGGCTTCCATCTCAAAACAAGGAACCAAGGACACCTTCATTTTCTGTAACTTTATTGAAAAACTGGTGCCATTAAGAGCTTCATTTATAGAGAAAATAAAGCAAGAGCTGAGGATATTTTGGGAAGTTGAGTGGAGCCTTTGTTCTGATACAAAACAAAGTGAGGACCCTCTGCGAGAGGCTCTTTCTTCTCTGCTTTTTCCCCACTCTCTTTTTTTGGGAGGGGGAGGGGACCTTGTGTCACATATACAGAAAAAGATACAGTGAGTAAACAGGGAGACAAAGAATCCAAGTTGGAGGTTGACTCTTGAACCTTGGTTTCCATTTTCTCAAGCAAGCAATCTGTCTTTAAACCACACACCCATCAGAAAAAAGAAAAAGAAAAAAAAAAACAAAGAAAATTGTAAAGAAAGAAAGAGAAAAGAAAAATTACAACACCAATTCCCCAATTCGACCAACATATGAAACTATTTGACTAATCCCAGCTCTGCCCACATGATAATAATCTCATAACCATCTGTTTAATTACTCTGCTAAGTACTAACTGATCAAGTTCAATATATTTGCTATTCACTTGCAAAAAATAAATAAATAAATAAAGAGATACATGATATGGTGTCACAGTACAATAGTGGAGATCATGTGGAAAAGTATTAAATGGGAAACCCTGATGGTGGGGTCTGATGTGCACCGTGTCTAGTGTGATTGTTTGATGGGTTAAGTACTTAGTGAATAAATTGATAAGGACTAAGATTATTTTTGAGGATGCCAAACTCCCATTAACAATAATTGTGTATCGATTAGGCAGTTGAGATTTAGACAATATGTTGGTCAACATTCTTCGTTCAAGGTCTTTGAAGTTTACAGTGGGCCGTTCGTTTTATACCTTGCTTGGTTGTTGCCTAGAATGGACCAAGCAAAAACTGTTTGATCTAACAGTAATCGAGATTGTGAGGTCAAGGACAAACATGATTGATTTAATCAAAGTCACATACCAGATGTCAAAATATAGCAACTGTACAAAGAATTCTCACACATTATTGTTCTTGTAAAACGAGGTCAGAGGTTGATACAAGTATTCGGGTGGCTGACTCCAACCGTCTCCTCTGGAATATGTATAAGAAGGCATCACTTGGGGTGGTATTTTGGCCCACTTTTAACTGTCCAAGTCCAATAGGGCTCAGCTAGGAAAAGTGCTACCCCACCCCACCCATCAGGGCATTAGTTTCATTCAGTTAATCCTAAATTTAAAACCGGGCTCTAAGTGGTGTTTGTCTACCCTGACCCAGAAAATGTTGGGCTGAAATTGGGCCAGGCCTACGTACAACATAAGAAATCAGCCACAAACCAAACCCAACTTAAAGCAGGACTGCCATGACTCATGCTAATCCGGTTCAGGTGTAAAGCGTTATCTACATATCCAAGGACATAATGACCTCATTCATGCAAATGGTATTTTCAGCTTATACAAGGATAAGATTTTAGATTAATGAACTTAGGATTCTCCCAGTCCCATATATTGTTTTAGAGTTAATATTATTTTAATATTTTTCATCTTAAAGAATCCAGAAAGAATTTTGGTTTTTGACTTTTCAGTACTTAAGAACATTTCAGAATAGAAAGAGGAAAAACACATTGTTCTTTCCTATACATGAACCTTAAGGTTCTCTCTCTTTGGTATGTCAAACTCCACAACTCCCTACAGGTAACAGTTCATAAGTTTCAATGCACTGAACTAAGTACAAAAATGATTACACTTCATCTTTAACAAATTATCATTCTTTTAATAATGAAATTAAGTGGTTCCTTGGTCTGTGCCTGAAAAATATAGCATTTATAAATATCATGTCCATGCCACTAAGGGTGGACAATGAACAAACATTTTGACTAGAAACTTTCATGTCATATTAAAAAAAAAAATTGTAAATTTAGAAATTCATTTTCTGTTATCGAAATTGACTTTTCATAGCTCATAAACTCTAAATATCAAACAAGAAAAAAAAAAAACACAACAAATGGGATATCAGTAGTTGCCTAGAGATGATGTAGAATTTATTTAAGGCCAAAAGGCTGAAGTTTAATAATGACAATGTTCTAAAAGAGTTCTGTCCAATTGAGCCATATGCCTCATTGCATCCTCACCCGAATATCAACATGAGAAATGAAAATACTTGGGAGTTACCATCCTGTCCATTTCAAAGAGAGCTTCTAACCCAAATCTGGCCTGTCCTAGGAAAATCTAGTTCGGGTAAACATGTTTGCAGGTGGTTTATTTATTTATAAACTGTACAAAAGGGAACTTATTTCTTTATTACCTGACCTACTATATGAATGAGAAGGCCACCATATAGACATTCAGAGCAGCTAATCAATCTCAGAACTTAAAATTTCACCAGCCATCTTCCACTGCAAAATGCTAATATCACTCTGTTAAAGAAAAGTTAATGGGGTTTTAACAAGGATTAGTAGTAATTATCTTTAAAGAAAATAATAATTGCATATTTAAATACTAAGCAACTGCGTCCCAGTTGCATCCTCGACATAGGCAATCCATATATTTCATTACAAATACTCCACAATGGGTGCTACAAATAAACAAGTCAAATTCAGCCGTTGAGTTCTCAATTCAATGTTATCATTGTAGATAAAATATAAAATCTAATTCATCGAAAAAAAAAAATGATACCCATTGTCTTCCTGAGATGGGGCATCTGTGCATGCATCAAAATCCCATGTATTAGGCCGTCCCACACCAATAAGTTGTTTTTTATAATAATTTGCCTAAAAATGCAAAGTTGTTATCACAATTTTGACTGGACAAGCAAAAATTAAATTCATAAAGATATGAAAAGAAGCCATCAAATTCACTTACCACTTTGATCGCCTTGTTCTTGTATTTGGATACAGTCAAGGAACTATACCACTCAAAGCATGTTTTGTCCTCATTTATGACTAATAAATGCTAGTGATTCGTACTTTGGATGGGTAAGAATACCTTGCTGTGTATATTTTCTCTTAGAGGTGCTAAAAATTGCTCCATACTATGGTAGTTGCCTTCGAGAATATTTTGCTAAAGTGTAACATTAAATATAAATTATAAATCAGAATTGATTGAATAAAAAGTACCCATACAAGTTTGATGCTATGCAATACCTGTGCATATGTTGGTATATACAAGAATGGGCATGAGGCACCATCGTCTAACTCGCATTCTTGGTCAATTAAAAGGAAACCATAAGCATTAATTACCGAAAAAAAAACAAATAAACCAACTCTTAATGGGCTAATCCTCAACTATCAAATTATAATATCAATAATTTAGCTTAACAAAGTATATAGATGCATAGCAGTCAAATAATGATTCTCGTACTTTGAAATTATTGTTGGTAAGCAGGTTAGCAAACCTTCCAATTGGTGTGGACAGGAAATTTTTGAGAATTGATAGATGCTTTCTTGCGATACTTTTTTTTTTTTCAGAAGGTGCTGCCCATTGATAACATGAGAGAAAAGATACATTAAATAAAGAAGAAAGCAGAAGGTGTTAACTTCATCTCTAGGTGCCAATTCATAGAAGAAGTTAATGGTGCTGGCTCCATTAATGACTTATCTATTGTTTCCTACTGTTAGTTTAGTTCCTGTTAAATATAATTCTATTAAATCTTTGTTCCAAAGTTACAGGTTTGTTTTTATGATTCTATGTTCTTGCAATTAGAATGATCTCTTCAACTGTTTTCAGACCTCTTACGTTCCATCTGTCTTTCCCCTCTTTCCCTTTGCAATTTTATCTACTACTAAATTTCTGCAATCGTCTCTAGAGAATACAGCAGCCATTCTCACTAATTATATTTTATTTTCCAAAACTGTAAGCACCATCTGAGACCCTGTTTACCCTAGTCCCATTTCTGTTTCACTGGGTTAGTGACTATTCCACCTCGTTCAGTTCTGTCCACCAGACTTTTCAAAGCAATTAAAGACCAATTTTCAACCAACAAGCTGAGGCCGTTGTGGGCTTGTTTCCAGCTTATTTAGGGCCCATTTCAGCTGCCTAACTTGGTGGCTATTTGAGTGGATTGCTGCATCAACGGGCCAAAAGAGCATGGGGTAGACCAAAAGGACATGGGTGAAAAGTAGTAAGAAATGATCTAAGGCTTTTGATGATGATGATGACGACACAAGTTTCTCAGTTACCTATCAGATGTAACAAAGGTCTTGTGAATCCGAAGTGTTCTGAAAAAAAAAAATAATGACCATTCTAACAATAGGGTGTCATCAGTGGACAGAGTTTCAGTGTAATCATTTTAATATCTGGTCAATTTTAGACTTGTATTTAGTTTATTTAATTACAGTGTGATTGGAAGTGGGTAGTCAGAGCTGCTTTAGGAGTTGAAATCAGTATTTTTATGCTTTTGTGGACTATCTATTAGTTTGTCGTAATTATGAAGAAACCTAGAGTTGTTCCTGGTTAACTCTTGGCCTGAATTTAGAGTCTATTAGAGATTCAACCAATTTGAATCTACAAATGTGATCAGTAGTTGGAAGTTTGGGTGCAATAACTTTTTAATAGGAATTTGTAAGACTTCATTTGATGTAACAGTTAGTGAATTACTGAATTGGAGTGTCTTTGACCTTACTCCAAGTATCTCTCTCTCTCTCTCTCTCTTCTATAATGATTTTCTATCATTCTTCAACCCTTTTTCTATCAGTTTGTTCTCCCCTCTAGTACAGTGACCATCATCTTCCATTCTTTATATTTGATTTTCTTAATTTCTTCACATTCCTCATTTCTGAAAACTTCATTTCATATTACTACCATACAGCTGCCAGCCGACTGTATTTCATCTTTGACCTTTAATTCTTAAATCTTGACCATATTATTTTCTACTTCCACCACTTCACCATCAAGCTATGTGATGGTAATGATGAGTGATGTTAGTGTTACCATTTCATAATTTCAAATAGGTAATAGGCTACCATGGGTTCTTCAATTATCTCATTAGTACAACTACTTGATATTTCCATAATATCGATACAGGATGGATTATGGGTTATGTATACAAATGAAATTACCTCTGCAATTGTCAAGTTTGAAATAACTAGGCCATGGGTTCCTTGACGGCGTAGAGTTGCATTTATCCATTTTCCCATCCGAGGGAATGCACATTTGGTCTTGGAAAACTGTTGTATGCTCAAAAAACCAAGCCTGTCAGATCAATCAAAATATATTAGCACCAAACATCATAATTAAACATTTTATAACATATTCGATATTTACAACAAACATAAACTTACTGATAATAATGTAGAGCATCCACACAACCATCCACATTTAGCAGTAGAATCTTTCAACAACGTAAAAGCTAACTCATTCAAACTTTTAACAAACTCTCTATATACAGAACTTGCCCAATCATATTCTTTTTACTCATCAATGTTCTAAGCAAATCTAAACCACTTATTAACAATTTTGTGGACACTTCGAGTAAAGAGAAATTGACCTAATATATATATATAATACCAAAATATTTGGAATATAACAATCCAACTCTGTTCCTCTTTTGCTCAGCAAATCTTCAATCTTTCCCTCAACATCAGTCCATTCCACCATTGCACCATCAAAAACTTTTTCTTGCAGCGTGGTGGTCATCTGAGATATATACAAATCTACAAACTTTCCCTTAACAGGGAGTCCCAATATAATGGCAACATCAACTACAGTAAAAGGAAACACATGGTTGATCCCCAAAACAAATGAATTTGTATGCATATCCCATCTATGTACCAACTCATTTAATAATGCCTTATCATTATTAACTGCAGGCATGTTTAAGAAGTGATAAAATGGGGTTTGACTCATTATTTCAATCACATCTTCATGCATATTCAACTTTATCTTATTAATAAATTGGGCAAAATGCGTCAAACTATTCCTGCTTGATATTTGCATTGTCTCAGTACAAGTACCTGTAATGAAATATAGAATTCAGCAAATTAGTCAAACAAATTGGTTAAGGTAAAGCTCGCTAGATAAATAAAGGCAATACATATCAAATACTAGATGTATGCACTACCAAATGACCTCTGAATCAATAACAAAGTATGCAACGGAACAAAAAATTGAGCTTACTGTATTGGATGATGATCAAACAAATACAATTTACCCTAAATAGGAGTAGTTCACACTTTCTCAATTTACCCTAACTGGGAGATGGGGACAAGTGAAAATTTCTCATATCGGTTTCGTAAGATGTAGGGGCCAAGTGAGCCCTCAATCCGAAAATGTAGGGGCCAAGTGAGAGTTTCTTTGTTTGTGCTTTGATTACTAATTCGGGTCATTTAAACTTTGACATCGGTAGCCAGATTGGTGAAAAATTACTCTAACTTGACCTCAGATGGGTTCCGTGAATTTTCTGGATTTTAGAAACCAAGAAAATTTCTCCGCCCTAAACCAATGATCTAGGGGACAAGTGACACTTACCATCTACTCATTCGGGTTAATGATACATATGCATACCTTGAGACTTATAACCAAGGAGACAATTTTTTTTCTAATATGGCCACTTTGGGGTTCGGTAACTTTTCTTGGTTTTCAAAAACAAAGAAAGGTTTTGAACCCTAAATACAAAGATGTAGGGGCCAAGTGAGAGTGTCTTTCCTTGTGCTTTGGTTATCATTCCTAGTCATGTAAACTTTGACACCGGTTGCCAGATTGATGAAACATTAGTGTAACTTGGCCTCATATAAGTTCGGTAAATTTTATTGGTTTTCAGAAACCAAGAAAAGTTCCCAACCCAAAACCAAAGATCAAGAAGACAGGTAACAATTTCTCTCTACTCATTTGGGTTACTAATCTGTATAATGCATACCTTGACACTAATGGCCAAGGTAATAATTCTTTTATTTGATGTAGTCACATTTGGGTTCAGTAACTTTTCTTGGTTTTCAAAAACCAAGAAAGGTTCTGAACCCTAAGTACAAAGATGTTGGGGCCAAGTAAGAGTGTCTTTCTTTGTGCTTTGATTACCATTCCGAGTCATGTAAACTTTGACACTGGTTGCCAGTTTGCTGAAATGTTGGTCTAACTAGGCCTCAAATGGGTTCGGTAAATTTTCTTGGTATTCAAAAACCAAGGAAGTTCTCAGCCCTAAACCAAAGATCTAGATGACAAGTGACAATTTATCTCTACTCATTTGGGTTACTAATCCATATAATGCATACCTTGACATTAATGGCCAAGGTGGTAATTCTTTTTTCTGATTTAATCACATTTGTATTCAGTAACGTTTCTTGGTTTCAAAAAGCAAGAAAGGTTCTGAGCCCTCAACCCTAAGATGTGGGGGCCAAGTGAGAGTTTCTTTGTTTGTGCTTTGCTTATTAATCCGGGTCATGTAAACATCGACATGGGTGGCCAGATTTAATAAAAATTAGTCTAACTTGGCCTCATATGGGTTCGGTAAATTTTCTTGGTTTTCAGAAATCAAGAAATGTTCTTAGCCCTAAACCAAAGTTCTAGAGGACAAGTGACAATTACTCTCTACTCATTTGGGTTACTAATCCATATATTGCATACCTTGACAATAATGGCCAAGGTGATAATTCTTTTTTCTGATGTAGTCTCATTTGGGTTCATAAACTTATCTTGGTTTTCGAAAACCAAGAAAGGTTCTGAACCCTCAATCCTTGGATATAGGGGCCAAGTGAAGGTTTCTTTGTTTGTGCTTTGGTTACTAATCCAGGTCATTTAAACTTTGACATCGGTGCCCAAATTAGTGAAAAATTACTCTAACTTGGCCTCAGATGGGTTCCATAAATGTTCTTGGTTCTTAGAATCCGAGAAAAGTTCTCAGCCCTAAACCAAATATCTAGAGGACAAGTGACACTTACTCTCTACTCATTTGGGCTAATAATACATATAATGCATACCTCGAGACTTATGGCTAAGGAGATAATTTTTGTTTTCAAATATGGCCACTTTGGGGTTCCGTAACTTTTCTTGGTTTTCAAAAACCAAGAATGGTTTTGAACCATAAATACAAAAATGTAGGGGTCAAGTGAGAGTGTCTTTTTTTGTGCTTTAGTTACCATTTTGAGTCATGTAAACTTCGACACCAGTTGCTAGATTGATGAAATGTTAGTCTAACTTGACCTCAAATGGGTTCGGTAAATTTTCTTGGTTTTCATTTTTGTCTTTTTTTGTGCTTTGGTTACCATTTTGAGTCATGTAAACTTCAACACCGGTTGCTAGATTAATGAAATGTTGGTCTAACTTGGCCTAAAATGGGTTCGGTAAATTTTCTTGGTTTTCAAAAACCAAGAAAGTTTCTCTGCCCTAAACCAAAGATGTAGACGACAATTGACAATTTCTCTCTACTCATTTGGGTTACTAATCCATATAATGCATACCTTGACACTGATGGCCAAGGTGGTAATTTTTTTTCTGATTTAGTCACATTTTGTTTCAGTAACTTTTCTTGGTTTTCAAAAACTAAGAAAGGTTCCAAACTCTCAATCCTAAGATGTAGGGGCCAAGTGAGAGTTTCTTTGTTTGTGCTTTGGTTACTAATTTGGGTCATGTAAACTTCGACACAGGTGGCCAGATTGAAGAAAAATTTGTCTAACTTGGCCTCATATGGGTTCGGTAATTTTTCTTGGCTTTTATAAACCGTGAAAAGTTCTCAGCCCTAAACCAAAGATCTATGGGACAAGTGACATTTACTCTCTACTCATTCGGGTTACTAATCCATATAATGCATACCTTGACAGTAATGGCCAAGGTGATAATTCTTTTTTCTGATGTAGTCTCTCATTTGGGTTCAGAAACTTATCTTGGTTTTCAAAAACCAAGAAAGGTTCTGAGCCCTCAATCCTAGGATGTAGGGCCAAGTGAGAATTTCTTTGTTTGTGCTTTGGTTACTAATCCAGGACATTTAAACTTCGACATCCATGGCCAGATTGGTGAAAAATTACTCAAACTTGGCCTCAGATGGATTGCATAAATTTTCTTGGTTCTTAGAATCCAAGAAAGGTTCTTAGCCTTAAACCAAATATATAGATGACAAGTGACACTTACTCTCTATCATTTGGGTTAATAATACATATAATGCATACCTTGAGACTTATGGATAAGGAGACAATTTTTTTTTCAAATATGGCCACTTTGGGGTTCCGTAACTTTTCTTGGTTTCAAAAACCAAGAATGGTTTTGAACTCTAAATACAAAGATGTAGGGGCCAAGTGAGAGTGTCTTTATTTGTGCTTTGGTTACCATTTTGAGTCATATAAATTTCGACACCGGTTGCTAGATTGATGAAATGTTGGTCTAACTTGGCCTCAAATGGGTTCGGTAAATTTTTTTGGTTTTCAAAAACCAAGAAAAATTCTCAGCCCTAAACCAAAGATCTAGGCGACAAGTGACAATTTCTCTCATTCATTGGGGATACTAATCCATATAATGCATACCTTGACACTAAGGGCCAAGTGAGAGTTTCTTATTTTGTGCTTTGGTTACCATTTTGAGTCATGTAAACTTCGACACCGGTTGCTAGATTGATGAAATGTTGGTCTAACTTGGCCTCAAATGGGTTCGGTAAATTTTCTTGGTATTCAAAAACCAAGAAAGTTTTCAGCCCTAAACCAAAGATCTAGATGACAAGTGACAATTTCTCTCTACTCATTTGGGTTACTAATCCATATAATGCATACCTTGACATTAATGGCCAAGGTGGTAATTCTTTTTTTCTGATTTAGTCACATTTGTATTCAGAAACGTTTCTTGGTTTCATAAAGCAAGAAAGGTTCTGATCCCTCAATCCTAAGATGTGGGGGCCAAGTGAGAGTTTCTTTGTTTGTGCTTTGCTTACTAATCAGGGTTATGTAAACATCGACATGGGTGGCTAGATTGAAAAAAAAATTAGTCTAACTTGGCCTCATATGGGTTCAGTAAATTTTCTTGGTTTTTAGAAACCAAGAAAAGTTCTCAGCCCTAAACCAAAGATCTAGGGGGCAAGTGAGACTTACTCTCTACTCATTTGGGTTACTAATCCCCATAATGCATACTTTGATACTAATGGCCAAGGTGATAATAATTCTTTTTTCTGATGTAGTCACATTTGGGTCCAATAACTCATCTTGGTTTTCTAAAACCAAGAAAGGTTTTGAGCCCTCAATCCTAAGATATAGGGGCAAGTGAGAGTTTCTTTGTTTGTGCTTTGTTTACAAATCTAAGTCATTTAAACTTCGACACCGGTGGCTAGATTGATGAAAAATTACTCTAACTTGGCCTCAGATGGGTTTCGTAAATTTTCTCGGTTCTTAGAAACCTAGAAAAGTTCTCAGCCCTAAACCGAATATCTAGAGGACAAGTGACACTTACTCTCTACTCATTTGGGTTAGTAATACATATAATGCATACCTTGAGACTTATGGCCAAGGAGACAATTTTTTTTTTCAAATATGGTCACTTTGGGTTTCCATAACTTTTCTTGTTTTAAAAAACCAAGAATTGTTTTGAACCCTAAATACAAAGATATATGGTCCAAGTGAGAGTGTCTTTCTTTCTGCTTTGGTTACCATTTTTAGTCATGTAAACTTCGACACCAGTTGCTAGATTGATGAAATGTTGGTCTAACTTGGCATCAAATGGGTTCGGTAAATTTTCTTGGTTTTCAAAAACCGAGAAAATTTCTCAGCCCTAAACCAAAGATCTAGACAACAAGTGACAATTTCTCTCTACTCATTTGGTTTACTAATCCATACAATGCTTACATTGACACTAATGGTCAAGGTGGTAATTCTTTTCTTTGATTTAGTCACATTTGGGTTCACTAACATTTCTTGGTTTTCAAAAACCAAGAAAGGTTTTGAACCCTAAATCCAAAGATGTATTGGCGAAGTGAGATTTTCTTATTTTGTGAAGGGATGGGATATCCATCACATGGACGCCCAAGTATTGCGGAATGGATTGGGCGAATTTCAAAAATTTCTCCCATCTTTGCAGGGAATCGAATTCCCTATTTTAGAAAAAACATGTTTTCAAGGATCAATCTTGAATCATGAATCAAACTAGATCTGAACCAAAAGGAGGAGGAGGGAGGATGTACCTGATACGAAGAAAATATCTCCCAATGGAGGTGTTCATGCCCAAGGAATGATCCAAAATCTGCTCCCACTGAAAATGGCACAGTGCAGGATGGAGCAGAATCAGTAATGTTCTTCCAAAAGAACTTGACCCTTCGCAAGAATCAATTGGATGGCTTGTGAGTACAGCTCCAATCAATCTTTTCCCAAAATATTGGAATCAAGATCGGATCTTGATTTCTCCCAAGAACTGGAGATCGAACTGAAGGTAATGGCGGCGGCAGTAAGGAAGCGACAAGAGAGTACTCGCAGGGTGCAGAATTCTCTCTTCTTGTGATTTTCAGCTCTGAAGAGAATTGAACATCAATCTTTTCCAGTTGCCGCCCCTTTCTCCTTTCATAATCTTAGAGGGATCAGCTCCTAATCCCATTAGGAGTTGCTAATCCAAATCATATTTGGATTAGAAGTCCCTTTAAGTGATAAGGGATAACCCTTATCT
>NW_010729101.1:1619132-1684527 GCF_000365185.1 Nelumbo nucifera | reverse complement strand
CCCATCAGGTATTATCCTCAATGGTCTTACACTTAACCTCTCAGCCCATAATGATCAAACACTACCCGACAAGGGAGGACCTTTCCCTCGACTGCAAGGAACAGTGTTGCACTCTCTGCTTACATGGATCCCGGGAATGAAAACCTTTTGCAAATCATTTCGAAACCATAACATATATACCCTTATATAAATATATTTTGCAAAACAAAATCTCAACAATTGATATCGGCTGCCGGCAGTCTTGGTTTCCATCAGAGAGAGTGCATCCCCGATCATTACCTTTGTCTGACAAAGGGGCTGACTTTGTCGCTATGATCACCCACTCAGATGAATTTTCAGACTGTCCCAACATACCCAGGTTTTGATCCCCGGTAAGGATCTCACTGATTGTACATCAAAGACAATCCAATCCGACACTTAGTGCAGTACCATAATCGAATCTAGGGGTTAGGTGTAACTTTCTAGTTTTGCCTATCTATCTCCAAGGTATAGGGCAATACTGGAAATCTGGTCCGGTTGAAAGGTTCTATGAATCCTACACTGCATGTGCTTCGGGTCTCACCCCGGTAGCTGAGACATGCCACTCCAACAATTGGCAGCACACCAGTGTCAGCCTTGGTAGGATAAATCTCCCCAGACTTACCCAATGGCTGTGAACATTCTAAACTAACACAAGTCTCATTAAGTGTCCAGTTTAAGGGTATTACACAGAAACACACCACAGGAACATGAATCAAAAGTGCACTTTATTCATTTACAATAAATTCATAATGTACATATTTCTCATTGAAGCTAGGGCATACAACTGTCTAACATTTTGTGCTTTGGTTACCATTCCGAGTCATGTGAACTTCGGCATCGGTTTCCAGATTATGAAATGTTGGTTTAACATGGCCTCAAATGGGTTCGATAAATTTTCTTGGTTTTGAAAAACCAAGAAAAGTTCTCAGCCCTAAACCAAAGATCTAGTTGACTAGTGACAATTTCTCTCTACTCATTTGGGCTACTAAACCATATAATTTATACCTTGAAACTAATGGCCATGGTGGTAATTCTTTTTTCAAATTTATTCACATTTGGGTTCAGTAACTTTTCTTGGTTTTCAAAACCAAGAAAGGTTTTGAGCCCTCTATCCTAAGATATAGGGGCCAAGTGAGAGTTTCTTCGTTTGTTCTTTGGTTTGTAATCCGGGTCATTTAAACTTTGACACAGGGCCAGATTGGTGAAAAATTAGTCTAACTTGTTCTCAGATGGGTTTCATAAATTTTCTTTATTTTTAAAAACTGAGAAAAAATTTCAGCCCTAAACCAAAGATCTAGGGGACAAGTGACACATACTCTCTACTCATTCGGGTTAATAATACATATAATGCATACCTTGAGACTTGTGGCCAATGATACAATTTTTTTTCTATTATGGCCACTTTGGGGTTCAGTAACTTTTCTTGGTTTTCAAAAACCAAGAAAGGTTCTGAACCCTAAATACAAAGATGTAGGGGCCAAGTGAAAGTGTCTTTCTTTGTGCTTTGCTTTCCATTCTGAGTCATGTAAACTTCGACACCGGTTGACATATTGATGAAAAGTTGGTCTAACCTTCTTGATATGGGTTCGGCAAAGTTGGTCTAACTTTTCCATTCCGAGTTATGTAAAATTCAACCATAAACCAAAGATCTAGACGACAGGTAACAATTTCTCTCTAATCATTTGGGTTATTAATCCGTATAATGCATACCTTGACACTAATGGCCACGATGATAATTCTTTTATTTGATGTAGTCACATTTGGGTTCAGTAACTTTTCTTAGTTTTCAAAAGCCAAGAAAGGTTCTGAACCCTAAATCCAAAGATGTTGGGGCCAAGTGGGAGTTTCTTTCCTTGTTCTTTGGTTACCATTCCGAGTCATGTAAACTTCAACACCGGTGGCTAGATTGATGAAAAGTTGGTCTAACTTGGCCTCATATGGGTTCGACAAATTTTCTTGGTTTTCAGAAACCAAGAAAAGTTCTCAACCTTAAACCAAAGATTTAGACAATAGGTGACAATTTCTCTCCACTCATTTGGGTTACTAATCCATATAATGCATACCTTGACAATAATGGCAAAGGCGGTTATTCTTTTATCTGATGTAGTTACATTTGGGTTCAGTAACTTTTCTTGATTTTCAAAAACCAAGAAAGGTTTTGAGCCCTAAATCGTAAGATATAGGGGCCAAGTGAGAGTTTCTTTGTTTGTGTTTTGGTTACTAATACGGGTCATTTGAACTTCGACACCGGTGGCCAAATTGACGAAAACTTATTCTAACTTGGCCTTATATGGGTACGATAAATTTTCTTGGTTTTCAGAAACCGAGAAAAGTTCTCAACCATAAACCAAAGATGTAGAGGACATGTGACAATTACTCTCTACTCAATTGAGTTACTTATCCATATAATGCATACCTTGACACTAATGGCCAAGGTGATAATTATTTTTTTTTTATGTAGTCACATTTGGGTTCAGTAACTTTTCTTGGTTTTCAAAAACCAAGAAAGGTTCTGAGCCCTCAATCCTAAGATGTAGTGGCCAAATGAGAGTTTCTTTGTTTGTGCTTTGGTTACTAATCAGGGTCATTTAAACTTCGACATCGATGGACAGATTGCTGAAAAATTACTCTAACTTGGCCTCAGATGGATTCTATAAATTTTCTTGGTTTTTAGAGACCGAAAAAAGTTCACATCCCTAAACCAAAGATCTAGGGGACAAGTGACAATTACTCTCTACTCATTTGGGTTACCAATCCATATAATGCATACATCGATACTAATGGCCAAGGTGATAGTTCTTTTTTCTGATGTAGTCACATTTGGGTTCAATAACATTTCTTGGTTTCCCAAGACCAAGAAAAGTTCTGAGCCTTCAATCCTAAGATGTAGGGGCCAAGTGAGAGTTTCTTGTTTGTGCTTTGGTTACTAATCCGAGTCATTTAAACTTCGACATCGATGGCCAGATTGGTGAAAAATTAGTCTAACTTTGCCTCAGATGGTTTCCGTAAATTTTCTTGGTTTTTAGAAACCGAGAAAAGTTTTCAGCCCTAAAATAAGATCTAGGGCTTTGGTTACCATTCCGAGTCATGTAAACTTCGACACCAGTTCCAAGATTGATGAAATATTGGTTTTACTTGGCCTCATATGGGTTCGGTATATTTTCTTGGTTTTCAAAAACCAAGAGAAGTTCTCAGCCCTAAACCAAAGGTCTAGATGACAAGTGACAATTTCTGTCTACTCATTTGGGTTACTAATCCATATAATGCATACCTTGACAATAATGGCAAAGGTGGTTATTCTTTTATCTGATGTAGTCACATTTGGGTTCAGTATCTTTTCTTGGTTTTCAAAAACCAAGAAAGGTTTTGAGCCCTCAATCCTATGATGTCGTGGCCAAGTGATAGTTTCTTTGTTTGTGCTTTGGTTACTAATCTAGCTCATGTAAATTTCGACACCGGTGTCCTGATTGAAGAAAAATTAGTCTAACTTGGCCTCATATGGGTTCGATAAATTTTCTTGGTTTTCAAAAAATTAGAAAAATTCTTAGCCCTAAACCAAAGTTCTAGGGGACAAGTGACACTTACTCTCTACTCATTTATGTTAATAATCTATATAATGCATACCTTGACACTAACGACCAAGGTGATAATTCTTTTTTCTGATGTAGTCACATTTGGGTTCAATAGCTTTTCTTGGTTTCTGAAAACTACGAAAGGTTCTATATCCTAAACCAAAAGATGTAGGGGCCAAGTGAGAGTTTATTTCTTTGTGCTTTAATTCCCATTCCGAGTCATTTAAACCTTGACTCCAGTTGCCTGATTGATGAAAAGTTTGTCTAACTTGGTCTCATATGGGTTCGGTAAATTTTTTTGGTTTTTAGAAACCAATAATAGTTCTCAACCCTAAACCAAAGATCTACACGACAGGTGAAAATTTCTCTCTATTCATTTGTGTTGTTGATCCGTATAATGCATACCTTGACACTAATGGCCAAGGTGATAATTCTTTTTTCTGATGTAGTCACATTTGGGTTCAGTAACTTTTCTTGGTTTTCAAAAACCAAGAAAGGTTCTTGACCCTAAATCCAAAGATGTAGGGGCCAAATGAAAGTTTTTTTCTTTGTGCTTTGGTTACCATCCCAAGTCATGTAAACTTCGACACCGGTTGCCAGATTGATGAAAAGTTGGTCTAACTTGGCTTCATATGGGTTTAGTAAAATTTCTTCATTTTCAGAAACTAAGAAAACTTCTCAACCCTAAACCAAAGATTTAGACGACAGGTGACATTTTCTCTCTACTCATTTGGGTTACTAATCCGTATAATGCATACCTTGACACTAATGGCCATGGTGATAATTTTTTTTTATTTAGTCACATTTGGGTTCAATAACTTTTCTTGGTTTTCAAAATTTAAGAAAGGTTTTGAGCCCTAAATCCTAAGATATAGGGGCCAAGTGAGAGTTTCTTTATTTGTGCTTTAGTTTCTAATCCGAGTCATTTGGGTTACTAATATGGGTTTGGTAAATTTTCTTTGTTTTGGAACCAAGAAAAGTTCTCAACCCTAAACCAAAGATTTAGAGGACAAGTGACAATTAATCTCTTCTCATTTGGGTTACTAATGGCCAATGTGACAATTCTTTTTTCTGATATAGTAACATTTGAGTTCAGTAACTTTTCTAGGTTTTCAGAAACCATGAACGGTTCTGAACCATAAATCGAAAGATGTAGGGGCCAAGAGAGAGTTTCTTTCGTTGTGCTTTGGTTACTAATCCGAGTCATGTAAAATTTGACACCGGTGGCCAGGTTGATAAAATATTAGTCTAACTTACCCTCATATAGGTTCCATAAATTTTCTTGATTTTTAGTAACTAACAAAAGGTTCTCAGCCCTAAACCCAAGATCTATGGGACAAGTGACAATTTCTCTCTACACGTCTGGGTTAATAATACATATAATGCATACCTTGACACACGTACTGTTTCAATGCACAAAACAACTTATGGGCAAGCAAAATTAAAATCTGCACAACGTTCCAATCTTCAACAAAATAAGCATAAACTATGGGTAAGAGAATAAATGCACATAATAAAGATAGTAAAACATAAAAAAATGGCAGTAGAAACAGTTCTAATGTGAAAATAATACAGGATCATACCCGTAGCTGACCTCCAATTTCATATGTAATTTACATTTGCTATCTGATAAGTGATAGCAGCTCGATATTTATAATTAATTCGACAAGTAAACAAGAACTTTTAAACACATTGAAAAATTACAGGCATGAAAAATACGTTAACGATGCTTGACAAAAAAAAAAAAAAAACAAAAAAGAAGAACATTCGATTGTTCAGGAATTGACAGCCATTTGCTTTGGATTCTGGGTTTGTTTTGCGGCGCGAGTAGACAGAGAATCGCCACCACCTTTGACATTTGTAGCTCGAATGAGTTGCTTCTGAACTGTGAATTCTACTTCTTCATTGTGATTAATTAATAAGGGTTCGACTATGATATCGAAAAGATATGTATTTGAAAAATAACTGACAAATAAACCAGAATCATAAACGTAGTAGTAGAAAACATGGTGTTATTTTATCAAACATCAAAATTCTTTCCATATGTATCTTTTTCTTTTCATAGATTTTTCCAATCACTTAATATACTAGGTTTCCATACCCCAAATTTCAAACATTTTCCGAGAATCGCCATCTTTTCAGTTTGTAGCTCGAAAGCCTCGAATGTGAGAGTTGCTTTTGAATTCTACCATCTAAGAACCAAGAATATTAATAAGATGTTGCCTGAGAGAAACATTCGGCAAAACGTCCTTCGGAGACCCTGCTTTCTTCTCGTTAATATTCCATGCTGAACTACGAATAAGAGAGAGACGAATCATTCGAGAGTTTGTGTTTCGTGGTGCCAAGGTCAGTTGGTCTGTAACTGATAACAGAATGAGCATCGAATGCTCTTTTTTTATTTGGGAAAGTTGAGTAGTGTCAAGCGAGTATCCAACTTTCAATTGTGCCCGTGCAGTACTTAAATTTCCGAAACTGTCAATTTAGCTTCTACGTTAATAGTTCAAATTAAAATTTCAAAATTACTCATAAAAACACTGTTCATTATCTTCTACCATAAGACTGAACCAAAATAGACACTGTTCATTGTTTTTATTCTTATATTTGCTCACTCTACTGTGAATTGCTACATAAGTGACACCATGCCAGTGTATGAAACACCATCTACCTAATTTTTTTCTCAGATTTTCCCTCTCTGTATTCCGTCGAGTGATCAACGAGTTTGCCGGCAACCTTATGGAAACTTCGGCCACTGTTCACTTGTTACAGCAGCAAGTCAAATTCAACGTTCCTGGACAGAACCAATAAAGTCAAACCAAACAGCCACCCCACCGATTCACTAAGGCTATGTTTGGTTTGAAGGAAAAGGTAGGGAAACCTATACAAGGACCAGCGGTGAAAAAGAGGGATAACAGAGGACCAGCGGTTGTTTTGGGGGAGCCAAAGTATTGAAAGAAGCTGATACAGGTGTCTGGGAGTAGGAGAGTACGAGAGTCAAGGAAAGTGGTGAATTCTCATTGAATAAATTGCAGAGGTTACATGAGTTTATATAGGTGAAGATACAAAATTTGAAATTCAAATTTAAATGTACAGATAAAATGATAAGTTCAACAGGATAATGATTATAATAAGTTGATAACAGGATAATTGTTATATGTGATTGATAAGTCCCCAGATAACAAATTATTGTTGTTATCTAACTGATGATGTGGCTGATGACCTAGCCAGTGTGGATTTATCTCTAGCATCCCCCTTCAAGCTGGACAGGGGTGGACCAATGGTCAGCTTGCTCTTGAGATGAAGAAACCGTGTGAAGGGAAGCGGTTTAGTAAACAAGTCAGCGAGCTGATCACTGCTGGGCACGTAATGGATGGAGAGCAGTTTCTTTGCAACCGAGTCTTTGATGAAATGAACATCAAGTTCGGTGTGCTTTGTGTGACTATGATGGACAAGATTGTAGGCTAAGGATTTAACACTCATATTATCACACCAAATAGTAGTAGGAGAGAGCTAGACGCCAAGTTCAAAGAGGAGCATGGTAATCCAAGAGAGTTCTGCAGCAATTGAGGCAATGCACCGATACTCTGCTTCCGTACTAGACCTAGAGACAGTAGATTGCTTCTTCGAGCTCCAACACACAAGATTGGGGCCCAAAAATATAGAATAACCACTTTGAGACTACCTATCAATAGGGCAGCTTGAGAGTTTTGGATGGAAGCAGAGATAGTCCATGTGTGATAGTACCCTTCAGATAGTGAAGTATGCGCTTGACTGCTGCCCAGTGAACGGTGGTGGGAGCTTTAAGAAACTAGCTGACTTTGTTCACATATTGGAGCGCACCAACAATGCTCCTATAGAAAGAAGGATCAGAGAGAGATTCACCCTGTGAGGAGTCAAGCCTAGTGCTGGCAGACATCAGGGTAGGGGACGGTTTGGCTTCATGCATCTGAGCACGTATTAATAAATCTGATATATACTTATGCTGTAACAAATGAATACCAGAAGAAGAGCGAATCAACTCAACTCCCAAGAAGTAGTGTACGGGGCCAAGATCCCTCAAGGCAAACCGAGATGATAAATTAACAATGAGAGATGAAATAGAAGCAGAACTGGAGCCCGTAAACAGAATGTCGTCGACATAAACTATGAGAATAAGAGTCTCCCCTTTGGTACATCGAAGAAAAAGAGAGGAATCAGCCCATGATTCAATGAAGCCCAAGGTGAGAAGATAATCTCGAAGCCTAGTGAACCAAGCCCGCAGGGCCTGTTTGAGGCCATACAAACTGTGATTAAGCCGGCAAACATAAGAAGGGTTCCAGGGATCAACGAACCCAATGGGTTGCTTCATATACACCTCATCAGTTAAAATACCATGTAAAAAAGCATTACTTACATCCAGTTGATGAACGCCCCAGTTGTAGGAAAAATTTTTATTGGAAACAAGTAAATCATATTTGGAAATAATGTGAGAAGTAATCCTATGATGGGATGCCCCAAACGCAAGTGCCAAACATCCTTAGAGGTGCATTCTCCAATCAAAACTGCAGGACTGCTAGAAGAAATGGATTGCACTTTGTATAAGCCATCTTTAATTGGTCCTCTGAAGAGAGTCTTCCCCGTCATCCGATCCTTTATAAGAAAACCACAAGCATCAAATATAAACACTACATCATTATCCTTGCAGAATTGGCTCACTAACAATAGATTCTTTGTGATTCGAGGAGGTACATGCAAGATATTATGTAAATTAAAGGATCCAGAGGAGATGTGAATAGTGGAAGAACGGATGTGAGAGATAGGTAAATGCATACCATTACCAACAGTGATTTCATCAAAACCATTGTATGGATTATGTAAGGACAAATTATTGAGATCTGTAGTAAGGTGATTCGTGGCGCCAGAATCCGGATACTAGACTGAGTCACAAGAAGACCTTGCAGAAGAGGTAGTGCGAGAAGCCACATTGGCATTCTTGTTTGAAAATTTCTTCACCCCTAGAAGCTCCATTACTAACAGAAGTATCATTACCACTAGGTCATTTAGAACCATTGTTAGGATGTTTCTTCTTGTCCGAAGAAGAGAACTACCAAGGTTTGTTTGAATAATGCTGTTGTGAGTGGCTAGAGGTATTCCCCCCTTTCTTTATTGCAACATTAGTAGAGGGAGAATCTACAAAAATAGCATGGCGAGCTAGGCGCTTTTCAAAAGTAAGAAGTAAACTCCGCACATCTAGCATGGTCAAATCATCCAAATGAGCAGTAATAGTGATAACAAAAGTATCATACTCTGGCGGCAAACCACCAAGAAGATAGTGAATGAGATCTGAATCTGATATAAAGTAATTAAATGCAACAAGATATTGCCTTTTTTAATATGTGCTAACTCCAGCTTCAAATCATGGATGTTGGATTTGTTAGTGGAGGAAAACAAATGGCTAAGCCAGTCCCATACTTCCGTAGAAGTTTTGCATCCTACGACTTGAGCAAGAACATGCTCTGTGAGAGAGGAAAGAAGCCATCTAAATATGAGCTGATCCTATTCATACCGGGAGATGAATTCGGGGTTGATCTGTTGATCATTAGTGCTAGGAAGAAATTTCGGTGGACATGGTAGTGATCTATCGACATAACCAATGAGTCGATATCCATTGAGTGCAAGGAGAATTTGCATAGATCATAAGAGATAGTTGTATCTATCTAGGCGTACCGTGATGACATTCATGAAATTGAACAAAATAACTAATCCATTATTTCTGGAAGAGGACTCACCTTGAGAGTTGATCGAAGAACTTTGAGCAGACATGACGTTAGTCTTCTAGGGCTCTGATACCATATGAGAGTCAATGAAAGTGGCGAGTTCTCATTGAATAAATTGCATGAGTTTATATAGGTAAAGATACAGAATTTGAAATTCAAATTTAAATGTACAGATAAAATTAGACCTAGCAAAAAGTTGACACAACTTGTGAACCCGACCCAACCCAACCCAAAAAAACAAGGTTAGGGTCTCATATTTGCTACTCGAATGTGAAAATGACCCAACCCGAAAAAACTAGGTTGTCATGGGTCAACCCGCTAACCCGATTGTCAAATCTAATTGGGATTATTTATGCATTGTTAGAAGTTTCCACTCTTTAATTTTTCTATTTAGTCTTTACTTTTTATTGTTTACTCCTTAAATTGTTAAATGTTCAAGTTTTTTATTTTATATTTGGAATTTTAAGGTTAATTCTTTTAATTTTGACATTTTTTATTTACTTTTTTTATTTTTTTAAATTTTAATTAATTTTGGGATGACCCGAATTGACCCATGGGTCAACCATAACCTGAATATTTAGGGTTAGGGTCTAGCATTTGACAACCCAACCCGAAATCCAACCCGACCCAAAATCAACCCGAAGTACTTTGACCCAACCTGAACCCAACCCACCCAACCCAATTGATAGGTCTAGATAAAATGATAAGTACAACAGGATAATGATTATCGTAAGTTGATAACAGGATAATTGTTATCTGGGATTGATAAGTCCACAAATAACAAATTATTGTTGTTATCTAACTAATGACGTGGCCAGTGTGGATTTATCTCTAGTAGAGAGATTCTGGAAAATGGTGAGAAATCATCGAAGATCTGAAGAAATGGGGAGAGTATCACCGCTGTGAAATCTCCTCCATAACCAGTGAACAAGGGTATTTTAAATGCCAACTAGAAGAAGTGGGGAAGAAGAGAGAAAGAGGAAGAGGAAGGAGGAAAGAAACTAAGGCTCAGTTTGGAAGGAGTATAAGTGCAAAACCTTGTATTTTATATGCATTTACACTGTACATATTTGTATTTATACTCCATCCAAGGCTCAATTTGAATGTAGTACAAATACAAATATATACTAGACAAATACATACAAAATAATATAAAATAGATGATTCTACGCTTTACATATTTGTATTTGTACTCCTTCCGAATGGTGCATAAAAAGAGGAAGGGAGAGATGATTTGTCTATACTTACTGAAATCACCAGCATCACCGACAAGCACATCGATATCTGACGATACAGGGGTATTGCATGCACGGATGGATGTGTTGCACATCCTTGCGGTGTGTGAACGGGCCCCCTGACTGAAGTCGGGACACCTTAGATATAATTGCAACTACGGCTATGTTCAGTTGCAATGCAAATAAATTTGTACTGATACAAAACCATGGCAGTGCAAATGATTTGTGTAAATTCTAATTTTTATCCTATTTTTGTGTCAATTTTTAACTTATTTTGTTTGGTTGTAGTATAAATGAAGTAAATTAAGATATAAGCAGAATAAAGTAAAATCCAAAATAAAATTAAACGAGGATTTGAATTTTTTTTTACATTTGCACTCCCATGCATTTATACTAGTGCAAATAAAATTGCACTGCAACCAAACATGGACTACAAAGTTGCTAAAATCAAAGGAAGTTGTTAGAGATCCAATACTAATCATAAGAAAATTAAATGATAAACGAAGGGCAATTTTATCTTTGGAAAAGTATGGACAGGCCTAATGCAGATTTCTGATTTTCACTACTGAGCTATAAACATTCAAAATGTCAAAACCCACACTCTATACACTAATATCCCACCTCTAAATTGGCATCACTGCCAAACTGACACTCACCCCAACTGTATAGGGCCCAAAAATTCTAACCCTGGGTTGAACCATCATTTTCCTTTTTATCTTTTATATGATATATAATCCCTATTAACGATTTTAAACCAACTTGACAATTTTTAAAAGTTTAGATGCTACAATAACCCGATTTGAAGTTCGATACTAACTTTTCACCGCCCCTAAAGTAGAGGGTAGTGGTAATAATATGAAATTTTTCCTTTTTATTTTGTTAGGAATAATGGAGAGAGCATCGAATGCTCTCCTTTTATGCTCTTTAAAGCATCTTTACCTCAACGGTCCAGATTTTGGCTGGAGAGTGGAGAAGGTGGGAGAGATTGCCCCGTGGCTTTGGTGGCCCAAGTCAAATGGACCGTTATCGGTGTCCATTCACAGCCGTGTATTGAGTATATCTCCCCAACCATGATAACATAGAAGTACGGGAGATCTTTCCATGTGTGAAGAGCAAATCCAGACTCCCGCAAATTCGGGAACTGCTGGAATAATCATCAAGGTGTTTTTTTTTTTTTTAATTGGACGGTTCATCAAAAGTGGTCGCGCAAGTTGCATATTTGCTCGGATAACTTCAACCGTTTGATCTACATTTCAATAGTTCAAACTTCAAAGAGGTTTTTTTTTTTTTTTTTAATCATGAGCCCATATTTTGAACGGTGGGATTAGGCGAGGTTATGGTGAAAGAGTATAAAATCAGCCCCCCACAACGTCCCACACCACATCCCCACCGTGTATTGTGAACATCTCCCGGTTGTGATATCATCATTTCTGGTATCATCAGCGGGAGATGTTCTCAATACACGGCGGGGATGTGCTGTGGGATGTTGTAGGGGGCAATCTTGTGGGGGGGGTTGATTTGAACTCGAAAGAGTTGGACCATAACGTTGACATCATCCATGTAGGTTTTACCAATAAAAGGAATTTTCCCAATAGTTACTTTCTACTTTAGGCCGAGTGCCAATTTAGTACCTGAATTTTAAAATGACAATCTAGTACCCGAACTCTCAAAATCATGGTTTTTAAAACCGACCTGGAGACTGAATTGGTCAGGGGTCCAATTATCGGGTCGAATGGTCTGACCCAAACGGTCGGCCCGTTCTGACAAAAAAAATTAGAAAAAAATAAAAAATGGTCAAAACCGTTCGAATAGTTCAAACGGTTAACTACCTGGGTCAGCGGCTTGCTGACCAAAATCAACGGTTTTTATGGAAAACCCGGTTTTGGGGAAAATCGGAACCGGTCACCTGACCGGTTCTCGATTTTTCTAGTCCATTCGTCTGGTCCGGTCCGATTTTGAAAACCATGCTCGAAATGTGATAATCTAGTACTTGTTGTTAACTAGTCGTTAGTGTCATGGGAAAAGACACAAATGCCCTTCAAGTGCCATCTAATTTCCTTTATCAACCTTATGTTAATAAAACAACAACCATGTAACAAACGGCCTTCAGGTTAAATGCATCTCAACACTCATCAATATTTTAAGGGAAAACCGGGGGAAGAGAACCTGGCGGAGCCGGTTTGATGACAGCCGGTGCAATGACCTCAAGACTCAAAGAGCCCGTTACAACAACATACCAGAGATGTAAACCAATAGAGCAAATAGCAGAACACCACATTTCCGGTGAACTGCAGAAAGAACGATGTAGACAAGCCGCTTCGCAAAAGTGTGCAATTTTGGGCTGCGGTTGCCAAAGTTCACATTCTTGCTCCGGTTGTGGCGGAATCTTGGTGAAGAAGGAGGCGGAACCTGGCGGAGCCGCATACCGAGTCAACACATCCACGTAGAGCAACGTAATCAAGACTACCCAGACCACACTTTTGTTGAACCCTTTGAAACTTATAGCCCTAGAAGTGCTCTTGATTTTATGGAACTCCACCACCTGCTTGAAATATTTGTAGTTGGTGTCACCGAGAGTGGTCATGAAACCAACGTCGCAAACAGGATTCCATAGATCATGCTGCCCCTGATTTCCTTCATCAACCCATAGCACATTACTAGGAAACCCACAACACTGAGACAAAATGTGGGGTTTTGCATCTTTCCATTCTCGCACTTGCTAATAATAGGTTGAGTCTGATGTACACCTGTAGCGGTAGAAGTGTTTTGTATCGAGAGGGTTTTGGTTCTTGGAATCGGAGGAGTTGTAGCGAAAGCAGAAGGCAAGAGTACGGTGGCAGTGGCCATATTGGATGTGAGCAGAAGATGTCGAGCTGTAATCGCGAATTTAGGTTGAATATGGACCTAGGGAAGACGAATATCTAGTACTTCAGTTAGAGTTGGCCTCTAGTTTTGTTTTGTGGTGAACTTTCAGGTGGGAGAATATTGTCGGTGAACCATAGCCGTTATCACAAGTGACTCCTTCACTACACCATCAAGCACTTTTTACCTTGCCAACAGAGTGCCTACAGCGTGCCTTCATGGTGTCATCATGTGTGTCATGGGTGGGCTATATATGTATCTTGTAAGGGGGACTGCCAATGGTATTATTGTAATTACTTAGTATGATTTTCCACTCTTTTGATGTATCCTTTTGTCACTCCCCCAAAAGTTTAGCGTACTCTTTGAGGGGAGGTAGGTAGTCGAGTGAGTCATAAGCATGTAAAGGTTAAGCACGAGATCCCCTCGACACTAAACTATGTGATTGTACTTACCATCGATTAATGCAATACAAGTTGTCTTTTGTCTAATTTGTGTGCTTTCTTGTTGCCTTTTGTGTGTTGTTTCTTGTATTTGTAGGCTTTCTCGACTCCATCGAGCGTCTTATGGGGTCTCGTCGATTAGCCTCATGACAGTTTGGTGAATTGTGTAAACTGCAAAAGGCCCAGTGGCCCACCATTAACTACTACAGGTGTACATCACACTCCACCTATATCAATGATTGCAAAGCCGTGAGGGTTACCAAGGTGGAAGAACTCGGCTCGACGAGGCCAACGCCTTGTTGAGACTGCAAGCCAACGAATGCAATGAAAAGGCCGATGCCTACCTCATAGGCAAGCCAGACTGGCTGAGGGATGAGATGCGCAAGCCTTGCATGCAAACCAAATGCAGCTATCTTAAGAAAAACACAACCCTCCACCAACACTATCGTCAGCGCGGTTTGGTATGAGATGGAACCTGATCCATGAAACCCCACTAAGCCGTATGCAAATTTGCCCAAGTCTTCAAGAATGGAATAATCTCGGCACTGCTTTCCTGTAACGACAAGTACATCCTTCGTGTCTCGAAGAATGGTGTAATTGAAAAGATTGGCTCATTTTCTTGAGAAAGAAGATGATGAACAGTGTTTTGTTTTCAAGGGTAATTTTGGCATTTCCAAAAGTCTTAAATTGCACATGAGGTCACGTGATATACATAACTGACGGTCCATTAATGGTAGGTATTAGATTGTCGCATTTTAAAGCTCAGGTACTAAATTGGCACTCGGCCTAAAGTGCAAGGTACCTATTGGGAATTTTCCCAAAAAAAAAGACATCATCCATGTAGTTTAGACTTTATAGCTTTTGCAGAGTCTTGCAAAAGCTAAATTATTGTATAGGAAAAAATGAATTTGTAAAAGGTAAATTTTTTAATTAATAGATTTTAAGAAAAATGATTTACTAAGTAGAAACTTATGAATAATAATATATTTAATTTAATAAATAAAATAATAAATAAATAAAAATTTTAATTTTGAAGTCAATTTAATATAAGTAAATCAATTTTGTTGCTAAATAAAGAATACAAATATTTTTTCTCAATTTTTTGGTTAGGCTTTGGGTTTTATATGGGGGTCGAGCTTGGGCTCAAGATCTAGACCTGATGGTCCAGTCATGCTCAAGCTTGGGCTTGAATATATTCTGTTGATATAAAGGCAAAGCCTAGCGTGGCCTATGAATAAGTTTAATCCCAACCCCGAGGCAAAGAAAGGGGGACCCCAAGGATCCATGGACCCCTTATGGCTCAACAAATCCCCACTCTTCATGTATATTTTCCCACTCCCCACCCCAATGGTTCCCCTGCCCCCCCAATCCACTTATATTTTGGCACTCCTTATAAAATTTCCTAACTCTTCTCCTACCCAACCCAAGTCTAACCTACTGATAGCCCTAAATTACCCCCTCCTCCCCAATCCACTTAGATTTTAGACCCCCTCATAAGAAATTCCTAGCTTCACCCATGCCCAATACAGACCTAACTTATTGATAGCCCTAAACTATTAAACTTGGGGAGAAAGAGAAATAATTTGTTAGTAAAATAAATTATTAACTAATTCAATAATTTAGTAAATTAAATAAATAGAAATCTATGGATAATAATTTACTTAATTTTATAAAATAAATAAATCAATTATTTATTGTAATTAAATAAATAAGTAACTATTCATTTATTATTGGGACATGACTAGTCAAGTTATCTAGAACCAAACCCGATCCATTGACAACCCTAAATATTGGACTCATGTTGAATTAAATAAATAAAAATTATGGATAATAACATATTTAATCTAATAAAATAAAACAATAAATAAATAATTAAAATTTTCACTTTTGAAGTCAATTTAATATAAATAAATCAATTTTGTTGTTAAATAAAGAATACAAATCCTTTTTCTCAATTTCTTGGTCAAGCTTCAGGCTTTATATGGGAGTTGGGCTTAGGCTCAAGATCTAGGCCTGATGGTTCGGTCATGCTCAAACTTGAACTTGAATATGTTCGATTAATATAAAGGCAAAGGTCACATCCCGGCATGACCTATGAATAGGTTTAATCCCAACCCTAGGGGTGGAGCCAAGGGGACCCAAGGAAGCCATGGCCCCCAATTCCACTTACATTTTGGCCCCCCTCATAAATATTGGGCTCAATCCAACCTATTGATAGCCCTAAATATAGGACTGTCAACGGGTCGGGTCCGGGTCGGAACCAATTGGAATCGTAACCAACCCAACATGAAATGTTGAGGACCCGGACTCGACAGGGTTTGTAATTTTTGGAATGGAACCGAACCGATCGATTCTCAAGACAATCGGGTCTAACCTAACATACCCAATTATAATAAATAAAAAATAAATATTTATGTATAATATATATAAAATATTCTATATATATTATATGTATAGTATATATATAATTTATTTATTTAATATTTTATACATTATATATATTCTAAATTGATAGTAATTGGGACCCTCTATATCAGGACCCAAAATTGACCCATTGGTTCCAGTTCTCAAAACTTGAACTAGCTTAATCGGTTTAGGTCCATTGGGTCCGTCGGATCAGACCCGACCCATTAACAACCCTACCTAAATCTTGGGCTCAAGGGGAGAGAATAGTTTGTTAGTAAAATATTTCTAAATAAATAAATAATTTAGTAAAATAAATAAATTAATATCTATTAAAATATTTCTCTCAATGTTAAATCTCCTTTATTTTATTGATTTATGAATAATTTATTTACTTTTATTAACTAAGTAAATGCTTAGATAATAATAATAATAAAATTAATTAATTAATTAAAATAAATAAATAAATATCTATTAAAACCTTTCTCATAATGTCAAATTTATTTAATTTAATTAAATAAATAAATGCTTAGATAATAATAAATAAATAAATAAAAGTTGAGATAAAGAATAGGAGGAGAGAGAATTAAGCGAAAGAGAAGAGTGAAGACATTTTATTTTGTAGGATGTCATAATCGTAAATAATTATATACGACATTGCTTTAATTTTCGAATATCGTAGAGGCATTGCTGTAAATAGAGTAAATTTGTCTTATATGTGGCATTCCTGTAATTTCTGAATGCCTTAGAGTCAATTAAATTGGAAGGTTTGTCATATATGTGATAATCTTATAATTTTCAAATACCATAGAGGCAATTACAAGTTGGAAAGTTTGCCTCATATGTGATAGTCATGTAATTTTTGAATAACATAGGGGCAGTTACAAGTCAACCACATAAGGGGATTTGTCTTTATGTGGCATTCTTGCAATTTCTAAGGAAAAAAAGACAAAAGTTATTGTTAGATTCCATTTCTTGCATTCTCAAGCTTTCCATCATACACATTTCAACTTAATATATTTATATAGATGCACTACCTTAAAAGTAGGAATGACAACAAGCGGGTTTAGGGTGGGGACCATATTTCTCATCCCTAACCCTGACTTTGAAACAAATCCTCATTTTCGATCCAGATTCTCATTGGGATAAAAATGACTCTTCATCCCTAGAGATCAAATCTCTAGAGTTTTTAATTAAAATTATTTTAAAAAATATTTACTTAAAATAAAGAGAATTTTTTATAATGTAAAAATATTTTGATATAAATAATAGGTTACAACACAAAAGCCTCCCCTGAAGTTTCTGGCAATCATAAAAACCTCCCCTATAGTTTCACTTTAGCAAAAACATCCCCTCTGTTTTTTAAAAATTCAACAAATACCTCCCTTCCGTCAATGACCAAAACGAAAAAAACGTCAAAGAAATGATCATTTTTTCAAAATACCTATTTTACCCTTTTATGAATTAATGTGTATCTGTTTTTACTAAAATAGCCCTTTATCTCAGCAACTCCATAATCTATTCGAACGTTGTTCATCTTCTTCATCACTACGCACAGCAGCAGAATGGTGGTGCACTCCCCCCTCCAGACACATCACATCTTCTAATACCCAGAACATCGAATTTGCACCAGAGATTCTCTAGTACACCTTCTCGCTCTGCAACACTAGATCGATGGTGGGCACGGACGGACCAGTTCGCGTGATATCCATGCCTTCCGAGCTCAACTTCCTCTGACTGATTTGTTTTGGTTGAGGACAGAAGGGGGATAAATTCACTCTAGACCATAATTTCTGGTTATGGTCTTTAGAGGTTTTAGAGTTTCCTTTCGACCTTCTCTAATGCGTCTGTTGGAGGAATATTTATGACATCCGGCCAGCCATTGCTTCCATCATCTTCTTGTGCTCCAGAAATTTTGTATGTGGTGCTGTCTTCCACCATCTCACTCTGGATTTCTGAGCTCAAGTTCCTCCGGCTTTCTGGAGATGCGTATCAGTTTGTCTTTTGAAGGATGAAAATAAAACATAAAAGTGAACAATAATCCTCTCATAAATTCTTTTGATTGGTATTAATTTAAATTATTGTTCACAGACACACTTTGAGCTCCTCAAGTTGAGCTTCTATCAATCCACCATCCTCCTTAGTCCCAGATTTTGTCAATCCACCCTGAGCTCCTCAAGTTCACAAACATACCCAAATTTTGTCAATAGACATAGGTAACCAATTAGCCAAATCAATCTCAATCAGCATCACAGTAAAGAACGTAGAAAGAGATGAGTACCTGTAAACATGATAGTAAAGAACCTGTAAACATGATAGTAAAGAACCATGAAGAATCTTATTGTCTACCACGCACCTGAATCAAAAACCCAAACCAAGGGGTGTTTGACTAATAGTTTCATGATAACAACAAAATTTGCATTCCTATGAGTGCATGGTGCTTACCCTAGTATTTCTTTGCCAACATCTCTTGCATTGTACCTTGTATAACCTAAGCCAGTGTAGTCCCAAACCTAAAACTGACTTGTTAGAGATGACCAAATAGATAGTACAATATCATAAAAGTGTAAGAGTGCAAGAGTGCAAAAGTGCCAAATTAAACTACCATAAAACAAGATGCAATAACATGAAATTAAATAACCTTTTCAACTTCCAAGTCTCTATAACCCATGAGTTGCAACTAGATAGTAAATATAAAAACATAAGATACACAAATTAAAATCTACTAAGTCTCAAAGACTAGTCATTGAATTAATACATAACAAGTTCAAATTTCAAATCCATAAACTCTTCATCGACGGAGCCAACTAAAACCAGGTGGTGCATCATCATCATCTCCAGGTTGTGTTTCACCTTCATCTCTAGATTGTGTTTCATCTTCATATGCATCTAGATGATCATGTTCTGGATTTTCCTCGAACATCTCATTGAAAAAATTATATTCATCTAAAAAAATAAATAGAAAAAATTAGAATTCTACACACATTAATCATAAGGCTCAAGATTCAAGACTAAAGTATGAAACAAAGAATATGAGATGATATTAACTAAGTTACCTTCATCCCTAAATCGCTTGTTTGCTTGAGGTTCCAATATTGGATTTGTTGTACCATCACCATAAAACATATCATCCTTTTTAGTATTGTCATGTAATGGAGGATTCCCATCCTCATCTAGCACCCAATCTTCTAGAATATCAATATGATCATCTTCAATTGGGTCAAACTTTTGAATTTGTCTCCTACAAGTTATTATCACAAATGACAAAGTAAAATGGAGTGACATAAGAAATTAAGAATATATTAGACACTAACAAATAATAAATAATATGCATTATGAAACATAAAATGTATACCCATCCATCAAATGCAGGTTACAGTGAATGTATACAAGATCATTGAGCCTTTGATGCTCCAACCTATTCTTTCTCTTTGTGTGAATGCGCTCAAAAACACTCTAGTTACGTTCACAACCAGATGAACTACAAGTCTGGCAAAAAATCCGCACAATAACTGTTGTAAGAATTGGGTACCACAACCAAACCTCATCCACCATTCACCTATAAATTAGATAGATGATAGAACCAAATAAATAAAGTGAAATAAGAGATTATATAATAAAAATGAAATAACAAACATGTCATAAGAAAGAAAACTATTACCTAGAGCCATTCTCTTAACTGCTCTCAAAGTCATGTCCCTCCCAAAATCACCAAGACAAGATTCAAAAAGAGAGAGTTCTTTGTTGATCTGTATTTTCACATCTTCATTTCTATCTATGAGTCTTTCAATGACATAAAAAACAGCTGACATAACTGTTGGGCTTTTAATTTTTGAGTTCATATCATATTGAAAGGTTGGATTAAGATAATAACCTACAAGATGAAGCTTTTGACTCATTTGCTTGTCCCCTTTTAAAAGTTTTCTGACAATACATGCATGTCATTGAATTTGCTCACCTAATAGGATCTACTTAAGGGTGACATATTCCCATGTAGAATCAGTTTTGGCCCGAACATTTGACGAGGTAGACTCTAATGCTGGTTGTGGATTAGACTGATCATTATTTGTGCTTGATTCCATCTCTATTCAATAAAAGAATCACAAACACCTATCAACCAAAAATTAAACCAAACAACCAATTAAAGTGAAATATATGAATATATGATTACACAATTCAGCTAAACAACCAAAACTAAAATTGAAAAATAGCTAAACAACCAAAAAGTAAACTTATAAACTGAGGAATTCCCTAAATGCCAGAAACAACTCAAAGCATCTGCATTTTTCTAATTTTCTTTGATATATCTAAAAAACTGAGTCGATGAAAGAAATTCAAATTATATATCTGAAAAAACTCTCATTTTTCTTTCAAAATGTTGTTAACTTTTCGCCTTGATCCCATGAACTGAAAGAAATACCAAATATTTGGGATGGCTATCGCTGCAATGTAGATTAACCCAAGTAGACCATAGGTAAAGGCCCAAAATCGATTGTTGTTTGAAGTCAAGAGGGGGGATTTGGCAAATAGGAGTTCATCAATGTTGGCCCTTAAAGAAAAGTTTAGAAGAGGAAAGACCAACAGGAGATGGAGTGCATAGCTTAAGCGGACTGTGTCATTAAGAAATGAGTTGATCGTGGAACCGGAATTTTGATCGAAATTGACAAGTATATCAGACATGATTGAGTCACCAAATAGCAAGTAGCCAAAAAATCCCAACAGAATTACAGAATAGTATATGATGGAGCATACCTTTTTGGTTTTCCAGACTCTAGTTATCTTAGAAAAAATGCCAAATTCAAATAAGAAAGAAACATACCAGTTTAAGCTTCAAATCGAAATTGAAAATCAGGGGATGCCTCAATCTTAGATTCTGCAGTTGCTCTTGGCTCCAATGGATTGGTCACCGGTGCAAATGGTGGTTCGGTTCTTTGAAAAATCATAATATTGCAAAAAGAAAGAGTTAATTAAAAATCATTGAAGATTTGAAAGGGCTAAATGAGATATAAAAGATTAAAAAGTTAAAAACTGAAATCTAAACAGGAACCAACTCACTTAGTTACCTGAAAAATCACAGTGTTCACCGGCAGCCACAGTGATAGTCACCGGAGGTTGGAGTCCATAGTATTCACCGGCAGCCGCAATGAAGATAGTCGTTGGAGCCGTTCCTAAGAGTGAAACCTTTTGGTTTCACAGTGTTCGCTGGAAGCTGTAGTGAAGTTTTAGTCGCCGGCGAGTGATTGCTCGGATTCTGGGAAGGGTGGCACCGTATCGCCGTTGTCGTCTTAGGTGAACGCCTATCGTCGCTACAACGTCAAAACTCAAAACCCTAACTTCCTAAGTCTTTCGACTTTCGAGTTTCAAAGGATATGTTAGGTTTTCTTGTTTTATTTTTGTTTTAAAATTAAAAATAAAAAACAAAATTTATAATAAATCGAACCGCTAACCGTTGGTCGGGTCGAACGGATCGATAGTTCGACTGGCCAGGTCGACATTTTTTTGACTTTTTCAATGTTTTTCCACAAGATGACAGTTCGAGGTAAACCCGGAACCGTTCGAGTGGCCGGTTTCTGGTCCGAATGGTCCGACCGTCCAAGTCAACGATGGTTCGAAAACGTTGATAAAAACTAATAGATTCATAAACAAAGAACAAGGTTTTAAAAACTGACTCGAAAATGGAATCATTCTAGGCACCGTTTTCCGGTTCGGCAGTTCAACCGCGGGTCGAACGGTTCGACCCGTGACATCATAAATAAATAAAAAACAAAAAATATTTATATATAATGAAAAATACAATAGAAATTTAAATAAAATATGAAAAATAAACAGAAAAAAAATATTTTTTGGATTTTTTTCAGTATCTTTTGTATTCTATGTATTTTATTATTTTTATACTTAGATATTTTTATTTTTTCCATATGTTGTTCTTTTTCCTGTATTTTTTGTATTTTATTTAAATTTATATGGTATTTTTATTATATATAAATATTTTTTGTTTTTTTATTTATTTATAACATCACAGGTCGAACCATTCGACCTGGACGGTTGAACTGCTGAACCAGAAAACGGTGCCCAGAAGGTTCCGTTTCCTGGTCGGTTTTTAAAACCTTGGTTTTTATTTTCAGAGTGAAGATCACTATTTATTGTCCACTTGAATTTAGTTCTCCTTGAACAGAAAGCTATACAATTCTACTAATTTCCGAGAAAAAAGAGAGACAGAAGGGCAGTCGGAGAAGAACTTGAATTAGATTTAAGGGGGTCGATTTGAAACAGAAGTTGGCTTGTTGCCTGAAGTTGATTGTGGGTGCGCAATAGTGATGATGGGGATGTTTGAAGAAATGGTTTTTTGTAGGAATCTCGATTTCCTTGCCCCGTCGGTAACAACAGGAGAAGGAGATCCAGTGCCGGAAACTGAACCGGAGGCCACTGTGGAGGAATATACTGACGAATATGGATGTAGACGAGCTGGAGAGAAGGATGTGGAGGGACCGGATGCTTCTGAGGAAGCTTAAAGAACAGAACAAGAGCAAGGATGGTGTCGATACTGCAAAGCAGCACCAGTCCCAAGAGCAGGCGCTGAGGAAGAAGATGTCGCGTGCTCAAGATGGGATGTGTCTGGAGGGGGAGTGCACCGCAATTCTGCCGCTGTGCATGTAAGGAAGAAGATGAACAATGTTCTAGAGGATTATGGAATTGTTGAGACAGGGCTTAGTAAAAATGGATGCACATTAATTTGTAGAAGTATAAAATAAGTATTCTGGAAAAAATATCATCTTGGTCTTCGTCATTGAATGGAGGTATTTGTTGAATTTTTAAAAAATAGAGGAGAGGTTTTTGCTAAAATGAAACTATAGGAGAGGTTTTTATGATTTTCAGAAAGAAACTTTAGGGGAGGTTTTTGTACTTTACCTTAAATAATATTATATATTTAATATATATAATCAGGATCACGGTGGGATGGGGGATTCACTCTCCATTCTCGTTTCTGTTCCCGATCGAGTATCATTATCAATCCCCATCCCGCCAAAGGAAATCTCCACCCCGAACGAGGAAGCCAAGTACCCATTGGGGATGAGAAAATTGCCATCCCTACCTCAAAGCCACATGCAAGTATGGTAGATGTTGCCCATATGCGGCTCTAATGTCTATGAGGTTAGTTTGTGTGAGGAGTAAATCCAAATCTCCTAGGAATTTGAGAATTGTTAGAATAATCATCATGGGTTTGTAACTTTGTTTAATGAGTCAGGGTCACATGCCAATAAGATATGTTTCAACACCCTACCAATACAGTCCGATATCACACATCTCATACATGGTGGGCCCACTTTTATGGTAGGTTCCAATTTCATGGTGTTAGATGATGTTGGTGGGGATTGGAACATGCTTTGTTGGCATGAGATCCCAACTCTTGTTCAATCAGATGATTCTCACACATTCAACTGCATATCCACCCTTTACATGTCTTGGTGTCCTAGGGGAGAGGTTTAGTATTTGATGGTAGAGTGGCCATAGGCCCTCGTTTAATCCTCAACATGTTGGAATATCCAATGGCCATGTGACAAGCCACATGTTGATGGAAGATGATTATTTTATGGTTATCTCCATGCAACACTCTCACACACAATCATTCATTTTAAATAATTACCTATTTATTTATTTTCTATAAAAACAAATTTATTTGATTGTTTATTTGAAAACATTTTTATGCATGGAGATACCAATATTATTGGATTATTTGGATCCATATTCCAGCTCTTATTGGGTCAATGGATATCCATTTGACCCAGTATAGACTGGATGACCAAGTGGTTAGATCCTTGGTCAACATGAGACACTTGTCTCGAATCTGATGGAGAATGAATTTTACTGTTGGGGAACACTTATCTCAATTGGTTATTCTGGTTACTATTTGTTCCTAATAACAGGGAACTTAACGTTGGAGAAGCAACTATATAAGGGACCACTCCTAAGTGCTTCACACACATGACATAAGTTCTTTACTGAGAAAGGAAAATATCCTCTCAGCTTCATCTCTAATTAGATTAAGTAGTTCTCTCTTAGACTTTCTTCGAGAGGTAGGTGATTCGGATCCTATACTGTGCAGCTGCTATTATTCTCTCTTTGCATGCAGGTTTGATACATGAAGATCTCAGCCGCTCGCCTCTGCATGTACTTGGAGCATTAGTATTCAACATGGGGTCTGACAAGGATGCCCACTATCACTATATCTTTTCATCATAGCAAATAAATGATATTCTCTTTTGATTCATCGGTCTATCTCTCTATTCAAGCAATTTGAACGGCATTTTTATTGGTAGAACAAGAGCGAAGCTGAATCATATTATATTCGTCATGACATAATGCTCTACTCTTGACTATGTACTGTTTATAGTCAGGACAAGAGGTTAACTTTTCAAAGTCTTCACTAATGTTCTCCAATGGTGTTCATTCATAGATGGTGAGAAGATCCATATTCAATGATCTTCTTATGAGATAAAAAGGGAGATTATCTTGGAGACCCAATAATAAATTTGGGTGGTAACTAGCTAGATGCAGTGACTACATGTATAATTAATATTGTTGATAATTAAATTGACTTCTATACTACATAGTTTCAAGCCCAATTATCTCTCCACATAACAAGTCTACCTTAGCTCCATTCTTCCTTATCAAGTCTCTACTTCCCTTGTATCAAAAATGGTTTATAATGATCATCGTCTCAATGGAATTATGAGAGATTTTTGGCATGGTTACAATTCTAATGGAGCCCATATCTACCTCAAGGCATCAGAGAATTTCTTGATGCCAATGGAAGAGGGTGGTCTCAATTAATAGACATGAACCTAGTCAATTTGGTCATGAAATTGCTTTGGCATCTCGACATTTTGAGAGAAATTCTCAAGCCTAAATATAGTGCTGCAAATCCGATACCGATCCATTAAAAAGTCGATTCAGATATCCCTCTTGATCCTAACAAATCGGATCGGATAGGAAAAATCATTCGTTAATTTAATGAATCGAATTCGAATATTGGCTGATCCGATCCGATCTATTAATTATAAAATATTATATATTATATATTATATATGCACATTCTATATATTATTTATGTAATTGTATATTTTATATTGTAATATATTATTTATATTACATAATAAAAATATAATTTTAGTCTAATCAGATTCGAATCCGATATCCGATAATATATTCAAATTTAAATTCGAATCATGCTTTTGAAAATCCAAGGGATCCTTATTGGATTCGGATCAATTGGATTTTCTTAAAGGATCGAATCGAATATGCCCTTACTAAATCCGATCCGATCCATTTGCAATCATCCTATCTAAATATTGGAACTAAGGCTGCGTTTGGAAATTATTCAAATAAGTATGAATGCAAATATGTAGAGTGTAAAATGCTTCATATAAATTGCAAAATTGGGTTAGTTTTGCATTAACAAATTTACTTTCTTACCAAACAGACTTTTAGATGTAATGGATGCAAATGTGAATTCCAATAAAGCATATGTTTTTTTTTTATCAGAAGCCCACTTGAATGCAAATTTACTTCTTTTTTATTGTACTTTTACATCTTATTATCAATGTAAATATGCATTGGTTTGTCATTTGTCAATGCATAAATGTAATGTTGTCAAACACAGGCAAAAGTGAACCAGAGTGCAAATTTACCCTGAACCAGAATTTACACTCCATTTGCATAATTTCCAAAGCGTAGCCTAAAGCTCAATTTGAAAGGAATACAAATACAAATTTATACATTATATGATTGCTCCAGACTTTGGCCAAGTGTAATGGATATGCAACATTTTTTCACCAGGGGAGCTTGTTGGATAATTGGTAACGATTAGAATGTAAATGTATTATATGATCCATGGGTTTTCCGTACGTAATGACTTATAGTGCATAGTTTATTCGGAAAAGTACGGACAGGCCTAATGTAAATTTCTGATTTACACTGTAAATCTACAAACATTCAAAAGGTCCAAAAACCACAGTCTATGCATCCATACCTGCCTGTGAATTGGCATCAATTCCGAGCTAACACCTACCCCAACTATACTTTGTGCCTATGAATTCTGACCCTGGACTGAATCGTCTTTCTCCCTAGTTTATTTGAAGGATACAGTGGTTTAGATTTAGAACTCTAATGGAAAAGTTGGTAATCCCATGAATAGTGGCGGCTGACAATTATTTCATGTCGACATTGCTTTCGAGTGTTAGTGGTTTGACCGCTTGGGCAACAGTTTGATCGTCGAGTTGAACTGATGGCCCATTATAATTTAAAAAATTAAAATAAAAATGACCAAAAACCATTGTTTGGTCGACAGTTCAACACTTCAACTATCTAAGTTTATTGACCAAATCAATAATCTTTTTTATAAAAATAAAAAAGAAAAAAACAAATCAAGGGTAAAACCGATAATTGTCTAAACGATTTCCGGATCGAATGGTCTAAATGTCTAAGTCAACAATGCTTAAAAAATCATGATTTTAAGTACATGAAATTAGGTACAATGTCAATTCAGGTTACAAATCTACAGCTTAAGTCTACGTGGAAACAAAATTCAGTTCATCCAAAAATTGTTTATTTTGTTTGGCGTGTTTCAGGGTGATCCTACCTTTGAATAACAAAGTTGGGATCCCACTTAAATAAGGTGAGCCCTTTGTGTCCGTCATGTTTCTCTTTTGTTGAAGAAGGGCATCTTTTTTTTTTTTTTTCTTTAGCGTATTTGGAATAAGTCAAGGTGTTTAATGGGAAGGCTTTCTCACCTAAGTCAGTTATACACATGGTGCAAGTCATTAAGGTTTTCTTTGTACCATTGCCACTTCTACTTGCATTGTGTTAAGTTGGTCAAAATATATTTTATGAGAATATATTTTTTCTACCACAAATGCTTTGAGTTATCAATACAACACTTGGTACTGTGCACTTCTTTATGTTGATGCTTCTAATATAAATGTCCGGAAGTGATTATTTAATGCAATGTAACAAGACAATTTCTCAAAAAATTGTATTAATAAACTCAAAGCATTTATAGTATAAACAATAATTATACTAAACACAACCTAAGTGGAACAAGGTTTAGTTGAATGCTTTAGCTGTTCAGAAGGTTATGGAACCATCACCATAAATAAAATAAATGGAGAAGTATAGATTTCTGAATTCCACTGCAGATTTATAAACATTCAAAATGCTAAATACCCACATTCTATGCACCAATGCCTGCCTGTAAATTGGCATCAATTCCGATCTAGCACCTACCCCAGGCTGAACTGACATTCTCCCTAAAATAAAAGGGGCCTACACCTTTTACAGTGGGGTCCATGGCTTTATTAATGGCAGCCAAAGCGTGTAGAACCTCATCATTGGTTCCACAGCCAAAGTGTTCAGTTAATCCAAAGTAACCAACATCGACATTCACATGATTAACTCTCAGCAATGGTTTTGAGAATGGCAGAAGTATTACTTGGTGCAGGCCACGTCGTGAATGCTGCAAATCAATGTTGATGGGGCCGCTCGTGCATGACAAAGGTAGTTAGGGTTTTAATTCCAAATGAGGTTGGCAACTTTATTATAGGACAAGCTCTTTAGTCTTCTTGTAATCAAGCTTTAGAGGTGGACACCTCTGCTTCTAAAGAAGGCATCCTTCTTGTCTTTCATTTGGGGTTGTCTTCCTTTGTCCTAAAGGGTGATGATGCTTGTCTATTTTTCAGCTCCTGTTAGATGGTTCTCTTGAGCCTCCTGGCGTATCTATATGGCGGACTGTAGGACATTTTTAAGTAGTTTCACCCAAATATAAATCAATCACATTCCTCGATTAGCAAATGGAGTTGATGTTCACAAGATCCCGGTCGGCCCCAGAGTGGTGGATGACTGTCTGGGTGATGACTGATGAAGGGCATTCTGGTAATTCACTTTGCATTTGGAAAAAGATAACTAAAAATCTCGTAAGGATGGGGATCGGTTTCCTAATTTGACATTTTTACCCCCACAATAGATAAAAGACAGCACAGGGAACAATAATCTTTATTTTATGGGTAAAATATAAAAATCTCCCTCTCTTGTAGTATTTTTTTTTCGCTTCATGGGGCTATACAACAGGGGGTAGCCCATCTCCTTACCCTTAATCCCCCCAACCCCTGGTGGCAGCAGGATTCGATCCCAGGTCTCTACTCCGATGAGTCAGAGAACCTACCACCTGAGCCACCGCCAGTTGGCTCCCCTTGTAGTATTGAAAAAACCTGCAGTTACCTCCCTGAACAGAAAATATTGTCTAGTGCATTAGTTTTCAAAATTACCCATGTCACTCTTACACCTATCAATTTACATAAAATTAACTAAAATACCCCCCAAAAAAACTTTTCACTTTTAATTAAAAAAAGATCTCCAAGTTAGATTGAAAAGAATAAAATAATTTTTTCTTTAAAAGAGTTTGGTATAGTGAAGTTTGGAAGAGCGAATCTGAAATTTTAAACTATATTTAAACATTCCCTAATAAGTTGTAAGGATACTTTTGCAACTTTGAAGTCTTCATTACTGGAACAAAGATGAAAGCAAGGCAATTAAACTATAGGAGATATTTTTATGAAAATGAAACGTCAAGAGAGATTTTTATGGTTTATATTTTACCCTTATTTTATTGCAGTTACCGCTCACTTTAGGAGTATAAACACAAACTAGTGAGGGTGAGGGGCGCCCATGCTGAGAACCGGCGAGTAATGACAAGTAACTGGAAGAGTAAAGAAAAAGAATAACAGAAGTGGTTAAAAAACTAATTGAAATTCTTCTATTACAAACATCAAGCTCATGCACACCTTTTCCAGCATGATCCTATAAAAACTGGAAACATTATTCATGATGCACGTAATCTGGCAAGATCCTGTTCAAAATTTCAAATTCATCTCTTTTTTATTAGAAAAGATTTCAACTTGCTAGTTAGCACATACTCTAGCTATGCTTATTGTTCATCTTATTCATGGGATTCGAAGTGGAATGATTATCCTCCCTCTTGCTTGGTTTTCTTTTTTTTTTTTTAAATAAATGTTTCAAGGCAACCAAGCATATTAACACCGCAATACAAAAAACTGTATTCATTTGAATTGCAGCAGCACAAAGGTTGGGACTTGATTTCATGTGGGCCATCGTTGTTTAAGCTGCAAATAAATAATATAATTAAATACATTTTTTTTTATATAAACCAGAGATCCAAAACAGGAGCTACACACAAGAACATTATATGAAGCTTTTATATGGTTTGCTTTAGTCTATCTTTGGTTTTTTGTCCCCACTGTTGGGTCAAGTAACTACTTTCTTTGTTTTTTGGTAGAAGGTCAAGTGACTATTGTCACACAGCTCAATTTGCTATTAAGTGGTGAAACTTCACGGTGCTTCACCACATGCTCAGGTGGATCCAAAAGTGCATCACTCGTATGGTTCAATTGGTGGGCCACTTCTTTCATGGGAAATTGATAGAAAACGAGAATGGATATGTAATCATTTTATTAGTTAGACAACTCTGTAACAGTTTCAGATATGCAAAGGTGGCAAAGTAAAGATGATGTTTAACTCAACCTTCAATTTGTAATGAACATGTTAGATTATGACTAGTATGTGACTACAGAACAGTGACTCCCAAACAATTACAGGAGAAACAGACTCTTTATATCAGAACAGCCATTGAAATGCCCAAAAAACATCTCATGAGCGAGATCTGGATTTCATACAGACATTCCCTCAATATACAGATAACGAGAAAAGAGTGACAAAAAAAGTTGTTGACTGGTTGCTGCTTTTTTTAACATGATTATGCATGGTATGATGAAAAACATGTCAAATATCTAATGAAGCTCTGAGAAGCATGAAGATAATGAGAATACTATTTGACTATATTATATATAGATATATATATTTAAAATGTCTAAACTATTGTACACGTAATGGAGAAGAAGTCATGTTACAGCTGCTTCCATTCCAAGACTCAAATATGGAATCTGCTGATATAAATGCTCAGATGAGAACCAACCTGAGAATTGTATCAACCTCTTTCTGATGAAATAAACAACGATGATGACAGTAGAGATTGCTTTGCCCAACAAGAGAGGCCTATGATCTCTTGATGTACTTGCCACAGAAATGATGAACACCCAGTGACAAGATCAAACCCAATTCAAGTGGGTTGGTATCAGTCTATCAATCTTATAAATCCTGATTAATTGATTTGTTGGATGTGATCTACATTATGGTATAGATGCAAGAATCTGAGCCCCCATCATCAATGTCACTTGTATCACTACAATTACAAAAACAAGGTCATAAATGAGATTAAGGAAATACACATTAAAACAAGAAATAAAGATTAATGAGCAAGCAATTAGCATTCTAGAAATAATTATTCTTTCTATATCTATCATCTCATATGCAAGATTATATTCTTCACTGGAACCTTTTCTTTTACATGTTCAAGTAGAACTATAAGTGTGTTCATGAAGAGCATGAAATGAGTTATTTTTCATTCTAGATCTGACTCTCATTACACAGAAGTCAATTGCAATTTCATATACCTGCCCCTTTCATTACTAAATATAGATGCATAATTTAACCAATAGATTTATCGCATAGGCTCATTACTTATCTAGAGATTAAAACAATAGATTTATCACAAATTATGTGAAAACAATTGAACAATTAGAGCTCTTGGTCCTTGTTTAAACCCAAAATTTATTATATAGACCTCATTTAGTGTACTACCTGTCTCAGATTTAAACTGACAAAAATAAAGAGAGAGAAGGGGGGGGNCGAAGAGAGGGAGAGCAGTGTTTTAAAAGGCGTGGGAAGCGTACGCCTGGAGACACGCCTCCAGGCGAGGCACTCCCAAAACACCCTGAGGCGCTGACACCTCTGAGGCGTACGCCTCAGGTGCAAGAGGTGTACGCCTCATGCACTTTTTTCATGAGGCGTGCTAGAGGCGTACGCCTCATGCACATCTTATATAAAAAACAGAAAAAAGAAAAAAAAAGGGAAGGAAAAGAAAAGGAAGGGAAAGAAAAAGAAAGAGAAGAAAAAAGGAGAAAAGGAAAGGAAAGAGAATAAAAGATAAGGAGAAAGAAAGTGGTTTGCCACCTGCCCCTTCGGCTGGGGGGCGACTCCTTTCAACTAATGTTGTGCATCTTTATTCTTCTTAATATAAAATATTTTTATTAAAAATAAAGAAAATATGAGATCCCCCCTTCCTCTTCATCCTCCTCCTAACCCCCCTCCTCTTAAGGAGGCTTACGCCTCCTTGCATTTTGAACTACACCTCCTCCTAACCCCCCTCCGCTTGAACTACACCTCACGCCTCTATCTATATAGAGAGAGAGAGAGAGAGAAAGAGGGAGAGAGAGAGAGAGAGAGAGAAATGAGCCTCAAAGGAGTCATGTTGCATTCATCAACAAATTGTGTATTAAAATAAATTACAGCAATAGCTAATAGCTATAAGATTCCTCCAGAGGTCCCAGTTGTATTTTCATCTTCTGGAGGTGCACCAGCATGGGGATATTCAATTGAATAATTTCTCTTTCATGCCCTTTCATTGGTCTCTTCAAGACCACAAATGTCTGTCCTGATTTCATATCCTTCATAGTATCTAATAGGATTTTTTGAGAAAACCATTAAAATCTGTTCAAACCATTTAAAAACTATTCTTTGATAGTAAAAGGAAATTTATTCAAAAGAAAATAGAAGATAGAAACTATGGTGATCAGACATCACCGGAACAGTCAAAAACAACTAAACATAAAAAGATACAAACCACTGAAATACATATCTGAGATACATCAGCTGCTCTAAAGCATTTGAGACAAACATGTCATCTACAAATAGTAATAAAGAGTTTCTATTTTCTTCTCCAATATTTCCCTGTTAGCCAGGCCAGGGATGATCAATGAGAGAAGACATATTTACTTATTCAAGATTGGAGGGTTCTGAGATGGTAGCATATCCATGTTAGTGGAACAAATGGGAATGGCAACATGGGATGATCTTGAAGGCAGTAACTGCTATGATACCCATGTTCTTCTTTTGCTGTTTAATGGAGATTTAACGATTTCAAATCCCATTCTTATCATTTAATTAGAAAATGCTCACCTATCAAAATCAATGTTCTATATTTTAATAAGTTAAAAAAGAAGATATTATGACCTTCACTTGAATGAGTTGTTCACTTTATATGTCAAAACTCTTGTATCCCTTGTGTGATGTAGCAACCATGGCCCTTATGATATTCTCTGGAAGGACCTATGGTGTGAGGATAGGGTCTTAAAACTCTTGTATCTCTTGCTGGGCAGTTGTTCCCTTGCCATTTCTTTGGGCCATCTGGCTAGAAAGAACCCCTACAATTTTTGAGCAGGAAAAAAATCTGGAGGTGGTATATAATTCTGATATAGTAGCAATCAGTGACCATTTCTTCAACTGTAAAGAAGCCTTTAGGCCCTTTACATGATCATTATTCAAAAAAAAAATCCTTTACATGATGTTTGGTGACCTCCACCGGGAATATGATTAGGGAAATTAAAAAGCTTATGGGGAAGATGAGGACAAGAATGGAATAGGTCCCTGGGGCTGCTATTGAGAATATACAACATACATACACTGATACACCAAACAAAACAGAAAACCTAGATCCCAAGGACCAAATGCCACCTTCATACAAATAATATATTTTTATCAAAAAACCTGATGTAGTCTGGGTTTCTAATCAGACACTTAATTTGGCAGTTTGATCCTATTCTGTATAAAAGTGAAAAAATTTAATCTATCTTCTCTGTTAGCAGGTATATCCAGGGAAGATGGGTATCATAACAAAGATTAAATAAATTGAAGCCGAAATGGCATGGACACAGAAAAACAAAGCCACAGGTTCTTTCTTGTTTTGAAAATTTGACAGGCTGAGTATGTTACCATACTTGTATGTTCAAGAGTTAACTTTGGCTGTTGGGGGTGAACAGCCTATGCTGTTGAGAGCGTTTTTAGGCTGGACACGCTCACCAATTCACGCCCATGTCTATGTTTATGGTCAAAAGGAAATAGGGGCAATTACTATTTTACTCCATTCCCATGGTAACATGACATTCCCAAAAATGTTCTCAACAGCATAGGCTGTTTGCACCCAACAGCCAAAGTTTTTTCCTTCAAAGGTGGTTATTGTGGCCATGTATTTCCCCATAAGATAAAGACACAGGATCTACAGTTCTAGGTTACACAAATGCAAAAATTAATTAGAGTTATATAGGTTAGTAGAAAGTTAAATAAAAAAATTGTAGTCCTAAAATAAATGAAGCTGGTAGTGATAAACAAAGAAATAAATAGAACTTATTTGCAGGCTAATCAGTCAAAATAAATTCTCAATTGTCACACGTTCTTGTTGTCATTCCCATTTTCCCTAAAGCTGGCTCAAATTCATATATATCCATGATTTGCACAACTGCAAGAAGGAATTGATTGAAGATGGAATGCAGTATAGATATGCTAGTTTTTTTTTATATTTCCTTTCGTGCTTGTGTGTTTTATTCCATTTATCTCTGTTTTCACGTTTTACTAATAAAATTTTTGTTACTACTGACAAAGAAAAACCACCTGGTTAAAGTTAAAGGAGAAACACCAGTCCATGTCCCTGAAGTGCTACCAATTTCTATGATTCAAGAGAATCTTCAAAACCTATGTTCCTGAATATACAGGAAACTTATTAGTCAGCTCTAGAAGCACCACCTTAGAAATTGGAAAACCTGGTATCTGAATAGAACATCCATCTAAGTTTAACTTGATTGCATCTTGGGGAGGGGGACCCCACCTCATTGATTGCTTCCAAGTACAGGAACTTGCTATTACTTTGCCAACTCCATTTATTGTAAGACCTTCTATGGACCCATTGGATTTAAGGATTCAACCATGACAGAGATCCTGTCAATACTTCAGACACTCAAATTGATACACTTACGGGATTTGACCAATTTAAGGTGAAGGAAGATCAGCAAGTGGTTATTGGTTAGATTTTTTTATCTTTCAATCAATGTGGTTATTAATCGGATTAAAAAGGGAACTGTGGGCACATGGCTCTTATATCACCTCATCATAGAGGCCAGGGGGTCGTTTCATAACAGCCACAATTGCTGAATTGAATGATTATTGCTCTGTGTTTTAGTGGATAAATAGTCATTTAAGATATAGAAATCAACTCAACATGCTATCCAGCCCTTCTTTTTCTTTTTCTTTTTTTGATAAATGGTGATTTTATTAAAAGAAGGAATCAAAGAAGCCATTCATTTCAGCCATGTCAGCTGTTAACAAAAGGCCCCTAGGTCTTTGACATCCAAATTGAAAATCACATTTAGATGGATCCCATGATCATCTATAGTTCATTAGGAGACAGCTCGCTTAGGGGAGAGGTTGGGAGGAGTAAGTTTTACTGGGTAACTCTTGCTTGAAATGGTTTCCACATGATTTTTCTGCTACAACATGGATGTATTTCTTCAGTGTGGAAGGAATGCATGTAACAAGGAATTGGAGGTGGCTGAGGCCAGTTTAAACTTCTTAGGGTGTTCAACATACTTGTAATATTCTAAAACAATACCAATTTGACTATTTTCAACTATCTTGTTGTTGCTTTTGTCTAATACTGTGTCAATGCTGTCAAACTCATACTGGACACAAAATTGTTTTGGTCACTTGGTCAAGGTTCAATAGTCTGATCATCCAGTCCTACCATTTTAAAATAGAATTTGAGGTAGATTTAGGATTTAGTGGATATAAGGAAATTAAAACCATACCTATAATGTTCCATTTTTCTCGTTTTTTTTTTCATTTATGCATGTATGTACCCTCATTTGTAAACATTCAATATTGCTTTACCCTATCAAAATTTTATTTTTCCTTTCAACCTATTTTTACTTTTCATTCACACCCTGTATGCAAGAAGCACAAATGCATACTGAAGGTATTTTTGTTCATGTATACAAGGTGTTAAAAGTTATTAAAAGGTTTTAATGGTAGCCATACAGGTGTAGAAAAGACATTATTATCCACTCACAATATGGCAGGCTACCTACATTAATGCAGACAGCATTATTGGATTTAATTGCTGGTTTCAGAGTTTTCACTGGTTGGAGAAACCTGCCTCAAGCTCTCACTCCATGGATATTATTTTGAAATCTAGATTCTAGACTGGTTGCAGAATTCTACTTTGGACTCCATTTATCAACTTAGTCAACTTCCCTGAGATCCATCCATGAAGTATCCTTGCTGAACGCCGCCTGATCTTTCATTTGAATTGAATAGCTCAACATTTTTTTTATTGGAAACAGTAACTTTCATTAATTCTTTAAGAAACTTGGTACAAACTGTCACCTTCAAAAACAAGGTGACCCCTCATCAAATTACAAACAGGCCCTCATCAAATTACAAACTGTCACCTTCGCTAAAGTATTGGCCATTGCATTGGCTGATCTCCTAGTCCATCTAAACCTGACTTCAAGCTCCCTTCTTAGTTGCACAATCTCCCTTACAGGTTGTCTACGGGACCAGGCACCTAACTTGTTTGTTCGCATCCAACCTATTACCAGTTTCAAATCTCCCTCCACTTCCAACTGCTGAAAACACAGCTGTTTAGCCAGCTTGAGCCCTTGTAGGAGTGCCAGAACTTCTACTCTAAGAGAGTCCCCCAATCCTATCGGGCCAGAATAAAGGGCCAGGACTTTTCCTTCCCCATCTCTAAAGACACCCCCAATTCCAGAGGGACCTGGATTACCTACAGAACTGCCATCAAAGTTTAGCTTAACAGCCTCAGATAACGGGGGATCCCTTCTATGAATTCATGTGCTGATTTTTCTTTCCCTTGAAAGATTCTGTTATTTCTCTCTTCCCACACTGCCCAAACAACTGCTGCCCTTGTTGCTCTCCACATTACCCTTCCTCTTTTCTTTGACTGACGAAAAAAGATAGATTCAAAAAGATCCACCACACTTGTAGGAGGAACCCACCTACACCCAAAGAGTGAGGAAAACCAATCCCAAATAGAAGTAACAAAAGGACAAGAGATTAGTAGATGATTAACCATCTCACCACTCTTCAAGCAAAGGCTACAAACACGAGGGGATAAGAACCAATTTGGTCTTTTTTTTCTGAAGCAAGTCCAAAGTGTTGATTTTTTGGAGAACCACTTCCCAACAAAAAGCCCTCACCTTTGGAGGTACAGGAGCACTCCACACTTCTTTTACAGGAAAAGAGTAAACTAAATTGGAAGAGTGCACTAGAGCATTGAATAAAGAAGAGCGAGAAAAACAACCGAACTCTTCTAACCAAATTCTGTTATCAAGACAAGAATGATCCAAAAACACCAAATTTAGAAGAGAGAAAAGATCATCTGCCAACCCTATTTTTGACTCCCTCAACCCTCTCTTGAATCCTAAATCCCAGGACTCTCCAGAAACATAAAAGGTAGAGATGACTTTAAATTTGTTCAAGGACAGGGAGTAGAGGGCCAGGAACCTATCCTTAAGAGGCTGATCCCCAACCCAAACATCCTCCCAAAAAAGGACCTTATTACCTGAACAAGCATCATACCTGATGAAAGGACAAAAGCCAAGCAGGATACCAACAATGTCTTTCCACGGAGAGGAACAAGAAGCCCTTAGGTTTAGACCAGCATCCCATCCATTTGCTACCAATCCATGTATGCTTTCTATCACTCTATGCCACGAACTTTCTCGCTCCTTGGGAAACCTCCACAACCACTAAACTAAAAGTGATCTATCTATATATATTAAAGCGGGATGGGCCTTCGTTAAGACAACATGGCCTCTTCTTCCCGCAAGAAATGGTATCCGCACGTAATTTTCATTGAATCGTGCGAATAGGGAACAAATGAGGGTCCCAATTCTCCTGAATTGCTTATTCACATGTTATTTTTTTGTTTTTTTTCATTTGCTATCTCACTCACGTGTGAATGTATGACATCATTATTTGTCTTTCACCACACTCCACCGTCCACCGATTCCACATTCCACCGTTGACATTTTTCTATTCTTAATTTGCAATAGCTAGTAGTAGAGTTGGTAGTTTTCTGATGGATTTCACAACATACCCAAGGCAGCCACCAAGGGATATAATGGTCAATCACAAGGCCAGGTGATCGACAACCTATATGGCTACTGGAAAATTTCTCCCACATCTATGGCCAAGAAGCTCAAAGAAGTCTACAAGCAATGCGTTCTCTCATAGTTCCCACCCATATTTGCAAGGTTCACTGGGTGGGATGGTCCTTTCCAGTTCCAGTATGCATCCGGGTGAATGTTTTGCAGGAGTCTCAACCATGGGGCTCTAGAACCTAATGGTTCGATCATCAGCACCTCAACGGTGTTGTAGCAAACAACATGGAATTTCAAGGAAAATGAAGCTGGTAGCAACTCGCAGGAGATTCCACGTGCTCTAGGCCTTGGGCAACTCTCATAATCCATTGACGGTCAGTTCTCCGGTGAGCTTGAATTTTCTCAACAGGAGAGCAGGCAATATATGGAACTTGGGAGCTCAAAGGGCTTATGGTTCTTCTACTCATCAGATGCATCAGTCTCTTTATGAGACCAACTTAGAGCTTAGGCTTATGCTTCCCTGTGGATGTCCTAATGCCTTTCCCAGCTTTGCTCAAACTCCATATTTTGATTCCAGGGCTTCAATGACCTTGAAAATAAGTTTTGGTATTTGCTCAGACTTCTTAAAATACACTTTCTTTCAATTGGAGCTTATTACTGGACAAGTTGGTATAAATTAGGGAAAAAAAAGAAGCTGTTTTCAATTTCTATTAACATGATCTCTATTCGATGAAATGACAAACATTTTGTCCAGTATCACTCTCGTGCTCAGCACAGATTACTCCTCTAGTGTGTTTCATAAATGAATATTTCCGATCCCTAAACCCCATTTGTCTTTTGTCCTAGAGACCCCTTTCCACTTCACTAGGTGATCCTTTTTTGACTCCTCAGGTTCCCAGAGGAAATCTCTCATTACTTTTTCCAACTGATTTGCAAACTTGGCAAGCACTTTGAAGGTAGATAGGAAGTACACTAGCAAATTTGCTAGTGTTGACTTAACTAAAGTGATTCTACCTCCTAAAGAGATGTAATTGCTCTTCCACCCTGCTAATCTCTTTGTGAATCTTTCCAACACTGGGTACTAGAAACTTTCTGACTTTGGGTTTCCTCCCAGAGATAAACCCAAGAACTTCACAAGCTAATCACTCCACTCACAACCTAGCCAAGGAAGACACCTCCTTATCTGATCTATTAATCCCCACCACACAACTTTTATTCCAATTCACTCTCAAATTAGAGACCTTTTCAAAACCTTCTACCAACAATTTCAGATTGACCATCTCCTCAGGCTCTCCCTTACAAAAGAAAATTATATCATCTGCAAATTGTAAATGAGTAACCACTACTTCTTGCCTCCCTACTCTCCACCCATTAAAAAGATTTCTGGAGTCAGCTCTAGAGATCATAACAGTCAAAACATCCACTATTAAGGTAAAAAGGAAGGGAGAGAGAGGGTCCCCTTGTCTTAGACCTCTCTTTGCAAGGAAAAAATCCCTGGCTATCCCACTCACCAAAATAGAGTAATGGCACGAAGCCACACAACCTTTTACCCATCTACACCACCTCTCTCCAAAATCTTTGTTTCTTAAAACTTCCAGTAAAAGATCCCAATCTACCAAGTCATAATCCTTTTCCAAATCAAGTTTGCAAATCAGCCCCTTCTCTCCTTTTCTCTTTCTGTAGTCAACACACTCATTGGCAATAAGGATTTGGTCCCAGACACAAAGGCTCCTTGGTTTGGAGAGATCAGATAAGGAAGTACCTTTTTAATTCTTGAGGCCAACACCTTAGAGATGGTCTTATACGTGTTGCCAATCAAACTAAAGGATCTAAAATCCCTTGGGTGTCTTGCATCCATCTTTTTGGGAACCAGAGCTAAAAAAGTAGCAGTGGCGCCTGAGTTAATCCTACCTCTCTCAAAGAATTCTAGAAACACCTTCGTTAAATCCCCACCTATGATTTCCCAGCAATCTTGGTAAAAAGCCATCGTGAAACCATCTGGACCCAGGGCTTTAGATATTTCCATTGAGAAAGCAGAATCTTTGACTTCTTGGGTCTCAAAATTTCTTTCCAATTCCTCCATTAGTTCTCTACTCCCTGTTTGCCACTGAAAATCAGAAATGTCCTCTCTCATTCTGCTCGGACTGTCATAAATGGTTTTAAAGTGGTCCACAAATGCTTTTGCTATCTCTTCCTCCCTTGTAAGCACTTCTCCATTCCATTCCAACCTCTCCACAATGTTCTTCCTCCTCCTACCATTTTCCAAGGAATGAAAAAACCTAGTATTTCCATCTCCCTCCTTGAGCCATTTGCATCTAGACTTTTGTCTCCAACTTATCTCCTCTTTTCTAATGATTTCCTCTAATTCTTGTTTCAAGTTCCACCTTTCTTCTACTCTCAATCTTTTCTCTGCTTCCTCTATATCAATTTCTTGAATCCTTTTAGCAATCCATTCTTTTCTCTCTTCGACTCTTCCAAATTCCTCTTTGTCCCACTCTTTGATCCTAGCTTTCAAAACTTGTAGCTTTTTGTAGAATCTATATCCTTTCCATCTGAACTCCACCTGATCTTCTTCCCACCACTGTTGTACTTTCTTTTAGAAATTCAGGATGAAGTAGCCACATGTTCTCAAACTGAAATGAACAAGGTCCTCCTAATTTCTCTTGTGAAAGCCTAATTGGACAGTGATCCGAAGTTGATCTAGGAAGTGCCCTTACTACCATTCCCCTCCAAGCAGTCTCCCAATCTGCAGAGAATAAGAATTTGTCTAGTTTACAATATAGGTGTTGTTCTTCTTGAAAGTTGGACCACATGAAACTGGCTTGTAGCATGGGCAGCTCTCTTAGCTCAAAGGGCTCCACAAGTAGGTTGAATTTCCTCATGCTAGAGGTGATCATATGGCTAGGATTAGTTGTTTCATTCACAAATCTAATGACATTAAAATCAACCCCCAAATACCAAGGACCACTCCAAAGCCCCCTTATGGCTGCTAGTTCTTCCCAAAACTCTTCCCTTTCCCTATATGAATTTGGACCATAGACATTAGTTAAAGCCCATTCTAACCCATCCTCTTTCCTCCTAAACTTCATTGTGATCGTAAAGTTGCCAAGCAATTCTTCAATGTCGTCCATCTCCTCATTCTTCCAGATTGTTAGGATGCCTCCTGAGGCTCCCCACGATAGTGAAAAAGCCCAAGTTAAGCCTCTTGCTGACCACAAACTTCTCACCCATCTTCTATCCAGCTCTTCCAACTTTGTTTCTTGAATTAGTACAATATCCGGCTTCTCTTTCCTAAAAACTTCCTTAATCACCCTTCTTTTTCTTTGACTCCCCAACCCCCTAACATTCCAACTGATTATCTTCATGGGAAAAATCAGATGTTGAGACCCTGAGGTTTTTCTTAACCTAAACCATTTTCCTTTCCTTTCTGCTTGTACCTCCTTTTTCATAATCAACTCCACATCTCAGCCTCTCCACCTCACTCATCTTGTTCTTTCTTATTTTTTATGACTCTAACTCCTTATTTAAAGAATTGATTCTTTTCCTTTCTCCTGCCTCTCTCTTCTGTTGTTTTTTCCTGGTTTTTTTTCCTTTTGTGTTTTTAACTCTCAACCCACTCTTTTTTTCTTCCTTTTCCTTCTCCAAACACACCAGATCTGGACTGCTACCTTCCTCCTCCAAACTCACTCTAGACTGTATTTCTACCTGAACCAACTGATCAAAGAACTGCATTATTAGCTCCCATATTCTCTCCCCTTTCTCCTTAGAATCATCTACAACCTCAATATCTCCTGACACTTCTGTTGCCTCCAACGACACACTAGGATTGGCAACTGCTGGACAAGAATAGGTCTCACATGCAAGCTGGACAACAACCACAGAAGGAGGGTGAGGAGGATTAGCTGAAACACAAATAGAATTATCTAAAAATTGACAAACCATACCAGAACCCAGAAACAGAGTAGGACTGTCATGCAAAGGAGGCTGACACTAAACAAGGCCGATGTTGGGCGAGTTCTCCTCCAATCTAACCCTCAAACCACTAGCAGGGGAAGGGGAGCCATCTACGGGTTTGCTTTCCGAGTGAGGAGAAGCTGTAAAATCTCTACGATCACCCTACTTTTGACTCTCAAAATGGGAAAGATCTTTTTTGCCTTTGAATGAGGTGTTTTCTCTTCTCAAGGGAGAACCTTTCAAACCGCTGCTCTTCTGAGGTTCCAAAGAAAGTTTGGTTGGGGTCAGCAAAGAGTTTTCGAAGAGCAATCTTGTTCCTAAATCTGCATCCTCCAAAAGAGCTTTCCGTGGACTGCTTTTAACGTTGCCGATACTAGACGTAGGACTCTTCATCTGATTTCTCCTCTTCACAGCTTACCCAATCCGAGTCAAAATCACCATCTTCCTCTTTGTTTCTATCATACCATGGATTTTGTCATTCAAGGGTGGTTGAGTAGCAAACCAACCTTGGCCTCCATGCAAACTTCTCCACAGTAGAGCCTCTCGGTTGAGAAAGAATCGAAACCGGTTGGATGGGGGATGATGATACACCCAAGATATTGTCCCCTTCTTTTTGTCTTTTTCTAAAGTCATATGATGACTTAAAGTGGCACGTGACCTCCTCTCTAATCTGCCTGGCCCAATCAGTGATTTAAAAGGCGCACCTAGGCACTTAGGCAAAGCGCGTTTTAGGGTAGGTGCCTCACCCAGGTCCTAGGGGCAGCCCATTCAAAAGGCACACGCCTAGTGCACCTTGCGCCTTGTGCCTTAGCCCAGGCGTGAAATCTAAGAATTTAAGACCCTAACATGGACTTGTTTGGGCTTGCCTCGGGGGGTGTGGCACAAAGGCGGCTCATAGAATTAGGAATGTAATAGGTCACATTAGCTACTTGATGCAATTGAGAAAAAAAAGAGATTGTTGGTTTTATATGCTTGAAAATGTTTTATATGTTTGATTTCATTTTTAAATTCTCATTTGAATATGCTTTACATATTATATTTATGTATTTTAATTTTAGATAATAGGTTTTTTAAAACATTTATTTTAAAACCTAAGTTTATATTTTTATTAATATTATGTTTTATAATTTTTTGCTCTTTTTTGAATTTTTTTGAACTTTTAGCTTTTTTTTTAGTTGTGTGCCTTGCCTCAAAAAGGCGCGTGCCTCGAGCACAAAATGGCCCTTGCGCCTTGCGCTTTTAAAACACTGGGCCCAATGCTACTTGCCCCACCTAGCCCATTAACACTTATTCCACCTGGCCCATTACCACTTATCCCACCTTGCGAACCCAACAACTTGTCCTGCTTTGTAAGCTCATTTATTACTTAATCTAAAGTCAGTTTAAGTTTACCCTCTCCTTGGACTTTCAAATTGGCCCTTCTCTTTGTTCAACCCCCTTGTCAGTCCCACCAATCCAAGAGCCTTGACAGTCTGGTTTTGCATTTAATGCACTTGTCACAACCTCTGCAAAGGTTCTTTTAAACTCTGAAGCTTTTCCTTTGCTTGCACTCTTTCCATTTTCCTCTTCGGGTAATCCTTTCTTGTTGTTTCTCCTTAAGCTTTCCAATTCTGTGATAGTTTCAGCTAATTTGAAATGCACCAATCTCTATGATCCACGTAGGTAGTCTTCTTCTACCTCCTCATCTTCCTTCCTCCTGGACTCCTTCCACAAAGCTGCTTTATTAGAGATCAATAGCCACACCGAATAGAAAGCACTCGGCATAAACCTCAATCTTCTTGGGAATTTCTTCAGGCTTTACTCCGCTTGCTCTCATGGCTGTTGATCGAAAATCTTTTAGAAACACACCTTCCAGTTTAGCTTTGCACAAGGAGGCAATGGATTGAAATAATTCTAGCTTCCACAAATGGAAGGGTAGGCCAGCAAGCCTTATGGTTACCCCATCCTCCACTGAGAAGTCCATCACGTTAGAACTAGGAGACTACCTCATCACTGTGGCTGCTCCAGTCTGCAACTGGAAGTTTGAAGCACTAACTACTGAGACATCCTCCAACAGATCTAAAAGTGCTTTACAGTCTTCATAAGGGGTGACAATTACTGGACCTTTTACCTTCAGGTTCTTGAGTAAATCTGCTACTACTATCCTCCAATCTTCTGGTTTCTTTTTAACTTCAACCACCAACTTCTTTTCCCATTCTATCTTCTCTGTATTGAAAACCATCTTGTCTCTTCCCAATCCATTGACCAGAATGTTCCCAGAAATTGCTTCCTTCTCACTTAGGGATCCTCTTATTTCTCCAGTAATCTGAACACCCTCGGTACCTTCCTTCATCTCTTTCATGAAGTCCTGTAGAATGTTTTTTATCTCCCTCCAAACCATGTTGTTTCTACCTTCAGGAATGCAGATGAGTTGTTTCTTTCCTTCTCCAAAAAAAACTCAATCAAAGCAACGAATCTACCTTCTGTATTCCATCTTCTTTCTACTACCTTTGATCTTGTTGTTCTCTAGAGCTCTTCCAGTCTGTAAGTTTGCCTGACTGTAGTGCTCCTTCCATGAACAGTTTGAGCCACTCAACCACCTCAATACCTACCAGCATAACCATGGCTTTCCTCACTTCTCTGATCTTCAACGTTACATTCCCTTTTACTTTGAACCTCTCAAAGAAAAAGATTTTAGCTTCAGCCTTCAGAAATCTTCTCCAGGTTGCTTTCTGCATAAACTCCATCTTATTCCAGTCTTCAGCTTTCACGAACTCCTTACTTTGGTGGACTCATAATTAAAGAACATTGCCTTTCCAGTTTCATTTGTCCTCTCTCTGTATTTTGTTAATAGTTCAACATCACTGTTGGCAAATGGTTGCAAATCTGTACAGTCAAACAGAAATCTCTTTCACATTCCATAGATATTACCATGGTTTTCAAAACCAGACCGGACCGGACGGACGGACCAGAAAAACCAAGAACCGGTCCGGCTCCATTTTACCCCAGAACCATTATTTCACCAAAAACCGTTGATTTGGTCAGCAAACCGCTGACCCAGGCGGTCGAACCGTTCGAACCATCCAACAGTTTTGGCCGTTTTTTATTTTTTCTATTTTTGGTCAGAACGGGTTGTCCATTCGGTTTGAACGGTCGGACCGTTCAACCCGGGAACCGGACCCCTGACCGGTTCGTTGTCCGGTTCGGTTTTAAAAACCTTGGATATTACCACAAGCAATGATTAAAATATGGGATACTCAGGTATCAGTGCATATCAATATAGCCAACTCATCTTTTTTATTTTTTTTCTTTTTCTTTTTTATTTTATAATAATGAGGGGGGGTTGGGTAAAAGGGCTGAAATGGTTTAAAAGTTTTAAAAAAATGCATGGGTTTATCCAAATGTATCTAGGTACACCGATACCGATACAATACGCCCTATATGGGTGTATCATATCAATATTTTTATCCTTGACCACAAGTATGGAGCTATTAGATAATTTACATTTTATATTATTGATAAAAGCTCTGTTTAGATGGAATAAATTCTGATTTATATGCCTTCATTAATTAAATTGGGCATATAAAAATGATATAGATCAAAACAACAAAATCTTGCAAATGCAATCTAAATAAAAAGTGAACTCATAAATGGAATCGAACAACATTTGCACAGATCAACTTCAAGCTATATAAAAAGAGAAAAACAGAAAACAGTACATACATGAAAGGGCGAACTCAATTTTGATCAATCACACATCTACCACAGTATGCACATACAAAAGAAAAGAAGAGATAAAACCCAAAAAAGACAGAAATAAGAAGGGGAGAACCCAGATCAAAGAAAAGAGGTTTCTTATGGGTCTTTTTTATAGATTACCAAACTAAAACAGATCAACAGACCCAAGTTGCATGTCGGAGGCCAACCATGGCAGCCACAATGGTGATAACATCATTCCATTCAGTTATAGAGCTCTAAGAACGGGAAAAAAAAAAACATGGAACATGCTGAAAAACCTGACAACCCATATCTAATACTTACCTTGACTGAAAAATGGCAGAAACAAGCAGTTGATAGTTGACCCTTTGTGGTTTGTGCAGCAGACAAGCTTGCTTTCTGACAGGTCGTGAATTATTTTTTCTCATCTTTCCTTTCTCAGTAAGATTGCAAGGAAAAACTTTGGTTGTTTGGAAGCTACAAGCACATGACACCCACTGAAGTCCTTATTAGTCTTTCTTGGCTAAAGGAATATTGATTGTAAATATTCCTTGTTAGAATACTCCAACATATGACACAAATCATACTGGAACTAGTTGGAAAAGTATTTTGTTGTGAGCAGATCCCAGCTCATTAAACTCGTCAACAGCCAAGTAAGCATCTGTCCCTGCATTTTATAAATTTTGCAAAGAATAGAGAAGAATCAGTTAAGAGAAAAAGCAAAAAACAACACACAAAAAAAAAAAAACAAAATACTGCTTAAGGCCATGAACAGAGTATTAAAATGAGAATTTTGAAAGAAATGTGGCCTTAAAATAGCTGAATTGACTGAAATGTATAACTTGTTGCATTATCTTTTAGTGGCTAAAACAGTTTAAGGATATAAAGTAATCAAGCCTTACAACCCACTTAATGACTTGCCTTCCAAAACAGACAAAGCAATAACTTCCTTCACTTCAGCCACTTTAGCTGTTAATTATCAAATAGCCCCCAAGACTAACACTCATCTGAAATGCAATCTCCAACATTTTATCTAAAATTGCAATTTCAAATGTTAGGGTGGGCAGAGGAATTTACCAGCCTGCGATACTTGAGCATAAAATATCTCAGGTCTCCCAGCGCTCAAACAGGTTCAGGAATGGGAAGGGCAATTTTCACAGGTACCCTACCCGTTGCCATTCCTAATCACCCTCCTTTGGAGTGTTCTATCAAACTCCCCATTTACTATTTTTTGAGAGATGGTTTAAATGAAGAGAAAAATGCTTATTTAGTGGCATGGACGAAGGTATGTAAACCCAAAAGAGAAGGTGGAATTGGCATCCATTCCCTAGGCAAATTAAATAAACCTCTCCTAGCTAAATGGCTATGGAGATATGGCGAAGAAAAGAACAGCATATGGAGAAAACTCATTGGAGATATACAAGGGAGTTTTCCAATGAATAGGGATCCTGCCCCTGTTAGAACCTCCTATCACTCAAGCTTATGGAAAGGAATCGTGAAAGGAAGTGACATTTTCTCCAAATTTATCCATTTTGATCCAAGGAAGGGGGACTTTTTTTTTGAAAGTTCTGTTGGTGTGGTGAGAGGATCCATTTTCAACTTAGCAGAAAATGAAGATGCAACCATTTTGGATTGTAATGAATTTAGTGGTGGCACAATAGTCTGGACCATCTCTCAGAAATATCTTTGACTGGGAAGCAGAGAGGTTGTTGAGGCTTTTGGGGAAGTTAAATCAATCCAGAATTAACCCTGTTAACAGAGATAAAAGGGTTTGAACCATTTCTAAATCAGGACCAAATCAAAGCAAACACCCCTCAAACATTGCTCCCTTGCATCCATGTCGAGCCAAAAGTTGCATTTCTTTCCCCATGAACAAGACCCTGAAGATGTAAATTTGAAACAGAACATCTCACCATCTCCATTCTCCATCTCCCTGTTTCTGTTGCTTGTGGTAGACATCATACCACTAATACTGTCTATCAGAAACACTATTGCTAGGTCTCTTTTCTGCTTCCTTGGGATGAACCAGTTCCTCTATGACTGTATATGGAGATGAGGTCATTTTTGGTGGCTTCACGCAGATCTTAGGAGCTGACATAATAGATCCTGGAGTAGGAGAAATTGCATGAATAAATTTCTGAGAAGAAGGTACATGCACACAAAAGTTATAATATGCCTAGAAGCTAAATCCAAATGCCGTAAACAAAGAAAACTTTGGGCAGGTTAGCAGCAAGTTTTCTCTACAAGCAGAACAGTTTCACTTATTTTAGAGTTTAAAACAAATGCACAGTTGAAATATATGCTTGATGGATTACACAGTGCTATCAATTTGAGCAACAGAAAATTTTACTGAGAAGCAAAGGGCATCATAGAGATTCCACAACATTGTTACCAGATTTTTTTGGATAAGAACTAAACCTGTTTATCCTTATTTCCTACAGAAGCAAGACCCAAGAAGCAGGTCACATGTGGGACCTTACTATTAGACTATGGTTCTTGTACATAACATACACCCTATGTGCCTGATATCAGTGATGTAAAAGGCATGCCTAGGCATTCAGGCGAAGCACATACCTTAAAATGCGCCTCGCCTAGGTCTTAGGTGCAGCACTTTCAAAAGACGCACGCCTGGTGCACCTTGCACTTCAGCCCAGGCATGTGCCTTTTCTAATTTTTTTGAACCTTATGGCTGGGCTGGGGCCTCTGCCACCGGGCCCGACCAAGCCCCTCAAGGCAAGCCCAAACAAGTCCATGTTAGGGTCTTAAATTAATCCTTACACAAAAATAAATGACTTTATAATGTTAATTGGATGAATGAATGAACAACATTAGCAAATAAGGGGTTCTTGGAGCTCCAGTGGGCTTGGTACAAAGACAGCTCATAGAATCAAGAATGCAAATCACACTAGCTATTTTAACTAATGCAATTGAGGAAAAAATAAATTGTGGGTTTTACATGCTTGAAAATGTTTATATGTTTAATTATTTTTAAATTTTCATTTGAATACACTTTACATGTTATGTTTTGTATTTTAATTTTAGATAATAGGTTTTTTAAATATTTTTTTTTTGGCATTTTTTGAAGTTTTTGGCCACTTTTTGTATTTTTGCGCCTAACTTCGAAAAGGCACGTGCCTCGCCTTGCACTTTTAAAACACTGCCTGGTATTTGATAGCTAATTAGCTACAGACAAGATAACCATCACAATCAGAAAGAAAGCCTACATTATATCTATATATAAAATAGCATTTGGTAGCTATTCAGCATTACATGTACTGCAGAGGAGAGCTACAAAAAGAAGGGCAAAGCAAGAAAATGTGGTTATAATTCACTTCAGAAAAGTCAAACAAAATAAAGGATATGAAAACGATATCATGTTATAAAAGATAGTAGATTCATAAAAGATTTGCAATATGTTTCTGTTAGAGTTGGTCGAGTAGGGTAACTTAGTCTTTTCATTATAGTTTAAGTAGTGTAGTGATGTGGCAATTCTGTTTTGTTTTTTATTTTTCTTGTCCCATACTTAAGTAGGGGTATATTTGACTTTGTACCCTTATTTTAATATAATAGAGATTATGGTCGACTAGGAGGGTTAAGACTCTCTAGTTCAACAGCTTCCTTCTTCTTCTTCTTCTTCTTCTTCTTCTTCTTTCTCTTTGAACAGGACTTATCTGAACCACTAAAACATGATATCAGAGCCCTAAATAAAAGAGAGGAAGGCTGCAATCTCAAGTTCCTGGACCTGCGATCTCTTCTCTTCTTCTTTTCTCCTTTTCTCTGAGGTGTGATCTCAGTTACATGGGTAGAAGGCTGCGGCACACCCAGTAGAAGGCTGCAGCAACCCTTTTTTGGTGATCCAGGACTGCCACAATCCCCATTACAGGTGTTGGGAAGGTGCGGCAGCCCTAGGTGAGTAGTTCTCAGATTGCTGTCACCATGAGTGACAGCCCTAGTGGTTGTGTGGTGGTGTTTGTTATGTTACAGACCCTCTACTGAGCAGTTTCAAGAGAGGTTTTTTCTTCGTTTCTGTTTGAATGGTGATGTGAGAAATAGTGTGGTTAACAGTAGTGGTGTGAGAAATCAGGTTTTTTTTATGAAGGAGATGGCCGAATGTGTCTGAATGGTGATATAAGTTAGTGCTTTTTTATAGTGGCTGGTTGAGAAAGTGCCATAAGGTGATGTACAGATTGCAGCAGTGTTTATTGAATAGCAGAAATCCTTTTTGTTGGTTGATAATTCAGAACTAGGAGAAATCTAGTGTATTGAGAACATAATGGCAGCAACCGGAGATGGAGGTGGTGATCAAAAATCTAATGTGGTGATCCCCTCTGACTATTTAGGTATGCAGATGACATCAATTAAACTTAATGGTGAAAATTATGTGCCATGGGCCAAGTCGGTGGAGGTTTTTCTCAAGGCCAAGAGGAAGGTGAAACATGTGAAGGAGGATAAACCATCAGTTGGCTCTCCAAGGTTTGATGATTGGGAACAAGAAGATGCCCAAATCATGACATGGCTATGGAACCCAAGATAAGTGTAAACTTTATGTTCTTAGATACAGCCAAGGAAATATGGGAACATGCCAAAAGGCTCTATTCAGGACAGGATAATACTACGAGAGTGTATCAGCTCTATTAGGAGTATTTTAATTTGCAACAAGGAAATCAAACCCTTGAAGAGTATTATGCCAGTATGAGGAACCTCAGAAATGAACTCAGTGTCTATCATCCCCTAACTTCAAATGTTAAAATTCAGCAACAACAAAGAGAGCAACTTGATGTAACCAGGTTCTTAGTGGGGCTGAAATCAAAATACAAAGCAGTTAGAGCACAAATATTGGGAGGTTCTGCTCTTCCTACACTTGAGGAGGTCTTTGCTCGGTCTCGTAGGATTTCCTTGGGACCCACAAAGAGTATCACAACGTCTAATAGATCAATGTTTGTTGTAGCGAGAGTAGGTGGACATGGCAATAGAGGGGGAGGACATACATTTCGACGAGGCTGTGGTAGTCCCATGTTTGGTCGTGGTGTGGTGGAGATCGTGACTTAGGGGGAGGCCATGGTAGAGGAAGAGGGCACACTACTAGAAAGTGTACACATTGTGGCAAAGATGGACATACGATTAATTTCTGTTATGATCTACATGGGCTAATCATGCAATTGTTGGTGGTGGTGATGTGAGTGATAACCAACAAACAAATCAAACACCTTCCACATCTACATCTGCTTCTGGGAAGGAAATGATGAGTGTACCACGAGATGAGTATGAAAGGTTCCTTCAGGCCACTTCACAACATAACACTGATACTCTTGCACACTCAGGTATGGCCTATCTGGCATCCAAACCTTTTCACTGGATGATTGATTCTGGAGCCTCTAATCACATGACCAAGACTCCAGGTGTGCTTCTTCCCTTTCTAAAACTTCCACATCACAAACTTTTACCCTGGCCAATGGATCTTCTTCCCCCATTTACGATGTTGGTGATGTTGACATTGTATCGCTTTCTTTATCATCTATTCTATATGTGCCTAAATTTCCATTCAACCTCATGTTTGTTAGTAAATTAACTACGGCCCTTAATTGCTCTATCACTTTTTACCCTTTATCTTGTGTTTTTTAGGATCTCAAGACAGGGAAGAAGATTGGTGGAGGGCGTGAAGCCAGTGGATTGTATTCTCTTGGCGGTGGTGGATCTTCAGTTGCACTTCAAACTTCCCTGACTCCTCTTCAATGGCATTGTCGGTTGGGACATCCATCTCTCAAGGCTCTCTAGCTACTAGTTCCTTCTTTGAGTCATTTGTCTTCTTTGTAGTGTGAATCGTGTCAGTATGGGAAACACCATCGGGTTTCCTTCAGTCCTAGGGTTGATAGTCGTATGTTGAGTCATTTTGCTTTAATCCAGATGTTTTGGGTCCAATTAAAGTTGAGCCCTATAATGGTTACAAGTATTTTGTCATTTTAATTGATGATTGCTCAACGATGACATGGATTTATTTAATGAAAGAAATGAGTGAATTGTTTTCTATTTTTCAAAAATTCCATGCTGAAATACGTACACAATTTGGTGTTCCAATAAAAGTTCCTTGTTCTGATAATGGTTGTGAATACTTTCTTACTTCCTTCCAACAATATTTAGAACAACATCGCATCATTCATCAGACTTCGTGTGGATCCACCCCTCAACAAAATGGGGTGGCTGAACGAAAGAACCGTCATCTTCTTGAGGTTGCTCAGTCTATCCTTCATCATATGAACATTCCTCAACATTTTTGGAGTGACACGGTACTTACGGCTTGTTTTCTCATTAATCGGATGTCCTCCTTCATTTTTCATGGTCGATCTCCCTTTTCTATTTTGTTTCCCACTTTGTCTCCCTTTCCATTAACCCCCCGGGTCTTTGGGTGTGTGTGCTTTGTTCACAATCTGGGCCCTAATTTAGACAAGTTGGATGCATGCTCTATTAAGTGTATCTTTCTTGGCTATTCTCAGACCTAGAAAGAATATAAGTGTTACAATCCTATCACTCGAAAGTCATTTGCTGCCCTGATGTCACCTTTCCACTTCACATCGCCAATTTATTTCTTTGTTGTCCTCTATATGTATACCCAAGGATGTTCAGGAGGCTCTTACTTCACCGGGGTGGCATCAAGCAATGGAAGAGGAACTCTCTGCTCTTCAACACAATCACACGTGGGATCTCACCACTCTTCCTCCTTGTAAGCATGTTGTAGGTTGTAAATGGGTGTATAATGTTAAATATTTACCAGATTGCAGTGTGGAACAATTAAAGGCCTGATTGGTTGCTAAAGGTTATTCTCAATTATGTGTTGGATTATATGGAAACCTTCTCCCCTGTGGCTAAGATTGGTTCAATTCGTGTCTTGATTTCTTTGGAAGTTATGTATTATTGGCCTTTGTTTCATCTTGACATTGAAAATGTCTTCTTCCATGGTGACCTTTTGGAAGAGGTCTATATGGAACAAACACCAAGGTTTGTTGCTCAGGGGGAGGATGGTAAAGTGTGTAGGCTCAAGAAGGTAATTTATGGGTTGAAACAGTCTCATCGTGCTTGGCTTGGGAAATTTAGTGAAGTGAAAAATTTTGGAATGAAACAATATCAGGTCAACCACTTAGTGTTCAGCTACAATTCTGAAGCCGGAAAGATTTTATTAGTGGTTTATGTGGATGATATAGTCATAACTGGTAGTGAAAAAATTAGGAATTGATAAACTAAAGGCCTTTCTACAAGAACATTTCCAAACAGAAGATCTTGGGAAGTTGAAGTACTTCTTGGGTATAGGAGTTTCCAAGTCAAAACAAGGTATAAAATTGTGCCAAAGAAAATATGTTCTTGATCTGTTGGAAGAAACGGGATTATTAGGTGTGAAACCAGCTAAAACACCCATAGCATAGAACCAAATGTTAAGTTGAGCAGTAATGCAGGTGAAATGTTTGATGATCCTGGAAGATATAGAGAGTTAGTGGGGAAGCTGAACTACCTAACCATTACCAAACCAAACATCTCCTTTACTGTTAGTGTGGTGAGCCAATTTATGCAAAACCACCGAGTACCTCACTAGGATGCAGTTCTTAGAATTGTACGGTACTTGAAGGGAACTCCAAGTTGGGGGTTATTGTACAAACCAGGGGGAAGACTTGAGATAGTTGAGTATACAAATGCAGATTGAGTAAGCTCAGTGTCTGACAAGAGATCTACTACACATTATTGCACGTTTATTGGAAGAAATCTAGTGACATGGAAGAGTAAGAAGCAAACTGTTGTGGCAAGGAGTAATGTTGAAACTGAATACAGGGCCATGGCATACACCACATGTGAATTAGTATGGCTAAAAAATCTTCTGCAAGAAGTTGGATTCTCAATGAGCAAACCTATGAGATTGTACTGTGACAACCAAGCTGCAATCCACATCTCATCTAATATGGTTTTCCATGAAAAGACAAAACATATAAAGGTTTATTGTCATTTTGTGAGGGAGAAAGTCCTTACTGGAGAGATAAGCACAAAACACGTGAGTTCAGGTGATCAATGGGCAGACTTGTTCACAAAAGGTTTGAGTTCAAGGAGAGTGAGCTACATATGTAACAAGCTAGGATTATATGATATATATTCTCCAGCTTGAGGGGGAGTGTTAGAGTTGGTCGAGTAAGGGTAGATTATACAACACTAAATCTAACTGAGAAGACTATACAAGGTCTCCCAAGTCCTAAAAAAGAAGAAAACGCCAAAATAACGTCAATTGCTCCTCTACCAAGATGGATTTAGTATTCCCCCAAGAAAAGGATCTAATTCTTAAAGGAGATCCTTATTTCTTTTTTGCCTTCTTTTTTGTTTGTTTGTTTCGCATTTCTCCTTGAACAAATACAGGAGTTCCATTAATGGGGTAGAGACATATGTCGATTAGTACAATTGTTGACAACTAATGAATATAATATATACTGATATATAATTATAACAAAATTTTAATAAAATTTCATTTTATTTGGAAAGTTAAATTTTCATTTTAATAAAATTTCTTCTTTGAAAAGACGTGTTGGCCCAACTCCAAACCATCAATAAAATGAGATGTTGAGGCAAGATCAGCAACATGAGAAACAAATTACATGCAATTTTATGGTTATACAAAGATATGAAGAATTTACCAGAAATCATGGTGCTTGTTTTCTGATTTTGGACAGAGTACAGAAATCTTGATATGGCTTAAAACCTTCCTGCCATTTTGCAAACTGCCTCTTCAACAACTTATAACCTTTCAGCTCCTTAGGCCCAAAGCTCAATGAAGAAGAATCAAATTGCAAATTTACAGGGCACAATTCATCAAAAAATTCTAATCCAACCAATTCCTTATTAGAATTTGGAACAAGTTTCGGTTGCATTTTGGAATCCTTATGTGGATTAGGTGCAAATTCTCTCTCAGGCCTTTTACAAACAAAGGTTTCAAACCTCTTGTCCTCAAAAATAGTCTCATCTTGTGTGGAATTAATGGTAGGTCTCTTATCTGAAAAGGCCTGAGGCTTGTATGTAAAGAAAGGCTTTGGCTCTTGCTGCTCTTCTGAACTACTCCACCTCTCATCTCTATGATCAGCAAGGGAGACAACATAGGAATCACTAAACTCAGAGCTGGATCTCGGCAATGTCATCTCATTAACCACTTTGATGACCTCATTGCATTGGTGAGTCAATTCCGCCTCAGCTGAAAATGAATCTCCTTCATCCATAGCTGAACTTCTCTGGCTCTTATTAATCTCACAAAGTGAAAGAAGCACAGGAAGAGGAAGTACAGGACCTACAAGAGCATCATCAGACTGCAATTTGAATGACCACTTATTGCTTTGGCTTGAGGGCTTCCTCAAGAAAAATGGTGGCCACTGGGGCAAACTAGGAACATCCAAGAACTCCAGTGAGACCTTCTTCTGGTCTAAAAGAACTTCAAGGAGTTCTGGGTAGTTAGAAAAAGCCAACTGTAAAACATTCATTGGCAGCCCTGCCCACATTCTCCTCGAAGCAATCTCATATGCACTTGCAGGTAATCTGATATCATTAAGAACATCAGTAAGAACAGGAGAAGACCCCATTTGGATGATGCCAGAAGCCTTCAATTTGTCACGAATAAGTTCACACCAGTCTTGAGTATATGGAGATGTTTCAGTCAAATCCATCTGAGTATTTTGCATATTTGATTCCATGAGCTTGGTTAGATATCCATTCAAATACCCAAGGAGATAATCAAATTTCAGATGTTTGAATCTCCTAGGAAATTTATATTTCTGATCACCCAATGTATATAGAAGAGGATCTTCAACCAGCAACGAAGTGGTCTCATTGACTTCTCCCCCCTGCTTGTTATTAGCTAAATCCCATGAAGCATGGTATGTCTGTGATTCAAGCTTCCCTGAAGACATTAGCCTAATCAGCGTGAAGCCATCAAGAGTGCCTGTTTCAGATGCTAAGGATGAGAGATCTTTACTAAGAATACAAAAGCCCAGAACTATTGCTTTCTTCTGCCGCCAATCAACCCACACAGGAAGAGTAGCCTTAGAAAAATTCTCTCTTAAAAGACAATCTCCATGGTAGCACTTCCGACCTGACAAGGAGAGCTCAGAAGGGAGTTCCCATGCATACAGGGTATTGGTGAACTTTGAAATTTTAGAAGCTACTGTCTCATCTGGAGTTGGTAAAGAAGGTCCATAGCAGAATAAACTGAATTCGCAGTCCCAAAAAGAACCCACCAAAATGACTGAACCAGATTCCGAAGCCCACTTATACTTATCCTCTTTGGGTGCTGACCTTAACTCTGACAACCTAAACACATTAATGTAACGTGGGCTATCAAGGCCATGAGCCCACTGTAAAACAGGCATCAATGGCTTCCGAATGTCAAAAAGAAGCAACCAATATTCAGTAGTAACTGCAAAATAGAAGCCATCAGAACCAGCTCTACAAAATGCAAGAAACCTGTCCACTCCCATTGATGGCTGAAACATCTCAATCTTTGCTAAAATACTCACATTGCTTTCCTCAAACCTCAAGTCCACTAAGAAAACAGCACTAGTGTTAGTGACTATCAAAATTCGGGGATGCCAACCAAATTCACAGCATAACCATTCACCTTTCTCCAAACTATCCAAATCTATATCTAAATCCTTCCATGAAACTCCAACTCTACTTCCTCTCATTTTAACGGGAAAAGCACTGGCATTAGAGAAAGAACCCAAAGAAAACAAGAATAATTCACCACTTTCTAACAAAACCACACACTCTTCCGACAGATGTGAGCTCCAACAAGCATGTGCAACATATCTGCTAAACTTCTTCATACCCAAATGAATCAAATCGGGTCTTCCCAAGTTTGATCCCACGTTGTTAATATCAACGCGGAACCAATGAACGGAATACAAAGTACAAGCTACCAAAAACCCAATACTTACAGAATTACCTGTTAATGAAGAAGAATTGGAACACCGAGCATTAATAGATGTTACAAACATTTTAAGAATCCGATGAATTAATCCGTCCGTAGACATAAAGATATTACCACTTTTATCTGTTCGAACTTCCCAACTTGATTCCGTTACAGACAACACAACAGAACCAACCCGGTCCGAATTTTCTCCAGTCGGGAATAAAAACAGAAATTCTCCGTTCTGGCAACGAAGCATTTGAAGATTGTTACCGGCTATAGGAGGAACGTCATCGGACTGACGGCCAAAATCGGCAGCAATGGAAGTACGTACACTATCTGGAATTTTAGTGTCTTTGGAAGACAGGGAAGCTGCACGCAGGGATGTTTGAAGAGGAATGGCAGGAGGGATTGAAGGGCATAAAGAGGGGGAAGAGAAGAGAAGGTTTAGGGTTTTAGGAGACGGGGTGAAGAAAAGCGGGCCCAACGGTTCTGCAGAGGGGCCGGAGAGGAGGAGAGGTGGAGAGAAGACAGATGAAATTGACCAGAGCGATTTCCACTCTTCTGAGAAGTTCATATTCTTTCTGATTCGTCTTTCCCACCTGGAGGGAAGTCTAGAGCAAAGAAGTAGCTTTCTCCTTTAGCACTTAGCCCTATTTTTGACTTTGAATCTTTCTGATCAGAAGCTCGATGCTCTTTTAGGTGATTTAGGTGATAGAAATAACGAAAGAGGGAACCGGGAAACAAATTGAAAGCAAAAGCTAAGAAGGCTGTTCATGTCGACTATGAAGTTCCCGTTCGAGCACCACTTGCAACCTTTCATTGAGAATATCTCTCATGAAATAGATCACGTAAGTACACGGAGATATTTTCAACGTAAGGCTGTAAAGGCTGTTGAAACGGACTGGGATCAGACCGTGATCGAATCCGAATATATTTTCACAGAGCGCACCTCACAGCCCCATCAGACCGTGTATTGTGAGATACTGGGATCATCTCATGTACTTTGTGTATTTATGGGGAGAATTTCGCAATACAAGATGGGATGGGGGCCGTGGGGCTGTCATGTGACGTCTGTGTGAGGTGTATTATGTGAGGAGCATATCCAGATATTCCAATTTCCGAATTCAAACAAAAATTGGATTTGCTTCTCAAAAAGTGCTCTTTCACACCGATCTCACGGTAAATCGTCGCATCTTTGAATCGGAAACGTCTCCTCGTAAGAATAGGAGATGAAAGCACGACGATTTTGCTGTATTTTAGGAAATAAGCCTAAAATTGATGAGATCGGCTTCAGATAGTGGAAGGTCTGTTCGAACAGTCTTGCATCAGGAAAATCTTCTTACTTCTATACTTTATTTTTCGGGAGATATTTTTAATACAAGGTTGCAATGGCAGTTGGGATGGGTTCTGCATTGACAAAGGGGTGTTATATAGTGTGGATGAGAAATTAATGGGTGTAGACTGGTTCACACTATACTCTGTGACAAAGACCAATTCACACATCATAGTCCACAGTTGTTTTGAACTTGGACAAACTGTGTGAACTGAACTGTACCAGTCCACGCCCATAGTGATGTTCTCTAAGCATGGGGTGGACCAATCTACATCACACTTTTTATTCCATGTATCTCATATACATTTATGAATGATCTACACCAATGTTTTAAAAAACGACCTAAAAAAAGAACTGCTCTGGCCACCGGTTTATGGGTCGACGATCTAACCGTCTGGTTCGAACAGACAGTCTGTTATGACAAACAAATTAAAAAATAAAAAAATAATAATTAAAAATAAAAAGCGGTCAAAACCGTTGAACAGGTCAACGGGTTGACAGTTCGACCGCTTGGGTAAACACATTGTTGACTTTTTCAATGGTTTTTGGCCAAATATCGGGTTTGGGGAAAAACAAAACCACTTGCCTAGATGGTTCCCGAGCCAAACGGTCTGACCGTCTGGGTCAACGGCGGTTCAAAGACCTTGATCTATACAGTTATTCATAAATATCTAATTTTTACATTTTATATGATAAATATATTAAAAAATGCATCAATGAATTAATATTAACCAATAAATATTAGTTTTTTATAAAAACAATAGTAAAATAATATAATTAAATTTAAAAAATATTTTTTTTAAAATATTTAAAAATATTATTTTGTTGATAAAAACATTAAAAAAATAAAATATTAAGTAAAATAATTAATATTTTATTGATAAAAAAATTAAAATGTGAAACAAACAATAGGGTTTTAGCCTTTCATGGAGAACGTGAAGCAGGGGATCAAAAATAGAGCGTGGACGGGCCCTAACCATGAGTTCTTGCCATAGATGAGAAATTGGGGTGTGGACGAGTGTTCATCCCATGAAATGGTCCCGTCCACGAGATGAATACGGTGCCGAACGCCACCTGAATTTGGTTTCAAAATTGATTCTTAAAATCAATCCGTTTTCATGGATCACTTCTTTGATTATTTCTAACTAATTTCAATTTTTTAGAATGATATGGTATCCAACATATTATTAAATAATAACTCTAATACAAAAATAATAAAACCCTTGAAAATCATTACTAAATAGACTTATAACCGATTTCTCAAAAATCGACTTACATGGCAAAAATGATATCAAATAACAAAATTTATCGAAATAATCAGCATCGGTGCCAAACATCACCTAAATCCTCCAAAATTGGAATTGGAATCACTTATTCCTATGCCTATTTGATTCAGTCAGGAATTAGATCATATTCCAATTGTTGTTATTTGGTTCAATGGGAGTTGGAACCATAATCAATTGAATTTTTTTTAATTGTGTATTAGCCTATTTATTATTTTATTATTACTTTATTAGTATTTTATTAATATATTATTATTTTATTATTACAATAATAATATTTGTATTCCTAATTTATTATTTTCTTATTAATTTATATTGTTTTCATTTGTTATTTTAACATTAATTAATTATTATTAAATAATGAATATGTTAGTATTTTATTATTACTTTAATTATATTGTGTTAATATTCTACTTTATTATTATTATTATTATTATTATTATTATTATTATTATTATTATTATTATTATTATTATTTAATATTTAATATCTTAGTGTTTATCATTAATGTATGAATTTTTTACTAACATGTGATTATATTATTATTACTTTAGTAATATTTTTATTACTATATTTTATTAATGATTTATTACTTTATTATTATTTTCTCATTATCTTATTAATATTCTATCATTTTTATTATTTCTAAATTAATTTATTATTGTTTAATAGACAATATGTTAGTATTTTATTATACCTTTAGTTATAATATATTAATATTTTATTTGCACTTTATTATTTTTATTTAATAAATAATATCTTTGATTTTTATTATCAATCTATTAACGTTTTATTATAATGTTATCATTCTATGAATATTTTACTAACATTTTGTTATTATATTTATGGGTTTTTATTATTCAGACCATCCCAACAAATCTTAGCTCCACTATACAGTTGGGGTAGGTGCCAGCTTACACAGGCGGGTATTGGTGTTGTAGGTGGGGGTATTTGAAATTTTAAATTGTTGTAGGTTTACAATGGAATTTAGAATTCTGAGGTGGAGTGCAATATAGTTTTTATTTGTATTTAAAAATGAATATCCTTGTAAGTTATTATTAATTTATTAATATTTTATTATTTTATTATTAATGTATTATTTTTATTATTAATATTAGAATTTGGGGGTTTTTTGTCATAAATTCTTTACTTCTTGACATAATCTGGAACGGGATTATGGGAATCTCATTCCCCCAAACATGGGAATCAAAATCCCATTCCATTGAAACAAGTTAGTTGACATTCAAAATCCCCAAACATGGGAATCTCTAAATGGGAGAGGTTCATGCGGACATTCAATTATCAAGCTGATATCCCTTGAAACAAGTTAGTTGACCATCTTGACCTAGGAGTTTTTTTATCCATTGCCTAACTTATTGTTTGATCATGATGGGGCGATTAATCTCGAAAAGCCCATGCATAGTGCCAATAAATGATAATCTATGGAAGGGCCCAATATATTGCCCAATGACGATGTTCAAGGAACCAAGCTTTTACATGCAAAGTGGGTATGATCAATTCATACTTCCCCATTCATTTTAGCTTTAGGCTAGGTTTGTTTGGGGTGGAAAATCAAACCGGGGTAAACTTTACACCCTAGTTCGATTTTACTGGCGTTTGATAAACATGTAATTACATCGATAATCAATGTAATAAATACATCAAAATTATCGATGTATTTATTACATCTCTCTCTCTTCTTCTTCTTCTCCTTTTCTCTCACTCTCTCTCTCTCTCTTCTCCTTCTCTCTTCTTCTTAGGTGAATTTCAAGCTTTCCGTTTCAGTTGATGTATCTAACCAAAAGGTTACTTCATCGCCGTCGTCCACTAAGTCGATGCATTCTAAACCAGTTCCGGTTAACTCGTTGAGACCCTTCAATCATCACAATAACCAGCATCGCTATCATTCTTCTCCAATGGGGTTTCGTCATAATCAGAGGGGGAATGGATTAAATAAGAGGGGAGGGAACATAGAGGAAGATGGGTTGTAATCAGAAGATTTGGAACTATTCAAATACGTGTCACTAGCTTCGGGGCTTTGATGATTGGAATTCCATTCAAGGGTTCAATCTCTGGCCGAGAAACCCACATCAACTGTTTCATTGATTTGTTAATGGTCCTGCAGGGTTTCTTCCGCCACCGCCACCGCCACCTCTTTGGCATTCTTTCCCTCCTCCGACTACAATTGTCAATCCTCCTTATGTCAATGTTCTTCCTCCATCGACCCCCTTGGACCCCCTCCATTTTCAGGCTGCATGCCTCCATATGGGTATTATAATAATGCTTACTTTCCACTTATAGATGAATACTATGGTCCACTGGTGCCACCACCAGCAACTTTTTCTCTTTTCGTCACCGCCACAACAACTGGTTGCAGTAGCAAATCTGAACCCCTGTGACCTGTTGGGTTGTTGTAGAAGTTGTGAGCTTTGTCGTTCATGGTGGATATCTTGTTTTAGGGCTTGTTTCGTGGTTTTTACTTTCAGGGGTTTGGTTTGGTGGCAAGGTGAGACATAGTGGAGAGGTCAAGAGAATGCGTCCGGTATGAAATGGAAGATTTGTCTCTCTTCCGGTATGCAATGGTAGATCTCCGGAGAGGTCAATGGAGAGGTGAGACACAACAACAGATCTGTCTCTCTTTCTCTCTTCTCCTTCTCTTTTTTCTTCTTCTTCTTCCCCTCTTCCCTCTTCCTCTGTAGATCATCTCACCGAATTTACGCCTTGACAACCAAACGAGGTAGGTGTATATTTTCAAAAGGAACCGGTTTTAATTTCCACCGATCACTAAACCGATTCATTTTTTCCATGGTGTAAAATTTGAATTTACACCTCAAACAAATGCAGCCTTAATGGATTTTCATATGTGGGTCTACATATGAGAAATGTTAGTTGTATGATTCTATATACTTTCCTGTTAAGCAAATAAACGTATAAAAGAAGTGCTATTTATGGCCCAACATGATCGACCTACAATAGCAAGCCTAGTTATGCACTTATGCTGTACAACCCTTGAATAAGGTCCCTTTGGGCTTGGTTGATTTTACTCTGGGTGGCCTAATCCTCCTTATACCCTATACCAAGCTTGGTCTAGGCCTAGTCAATTGCTTATTTTCACCAAGCCATGAGGAATATGAATATTTTGTCATTAATGAGAATGTTAAGACACCACCTCATAAAGGATGTAGAACAAGAGAGTAGTAGAGGGAAATAAATGATGGTAGAAGTAGGGGTGTAAGTTGGGCGGGCCCAATTCAAGCCCAAATTGGGATGCAAGACTACAATTTTATACGGATTGGGCTTAGATTTTTTGTCCTCAGGCTGGGCTCGGGCCCAAGAAGTTGGGATTTTTTATTTTTTGGGCTGGTCTTGGGCCTAGCCTTAGGTAGTCTGAACCTTGTCCAAGCCAGGTTCAATTATACATTTATAGTGGGTTCATTGACCAACCTGAATGCATCAAATTACAGTGCGGACTGGGCTTGGAATGGGAAAACAGGGCTTAACCTTAAGCTCGATCCGGGTTTGGGCCTTAAGCCCAAATTTTTAGGGTCGGGCCTGGGTTGACCATAAAGCCAGCCCAACCCTCCCAACTTGCACCCATAAGTAGAAGCACGTTATGATAGGCTTTACGATAAGAGTTAGGGTAAAAAGACGTAAACCCCCTTAAAATTTATCCTAAATAATAAACCCTTCCCTCTCTCTTTAAAATGGTTTGAGACCTTCCCTATAAGACAAAAACCTCCCCTCCGTTAACAAATTGATTTACATGTGATTCGTTCGCAAGTTAATTTTTTTGAAAGATCCATTTTTGCCCTAGTAGTCCCTTTGCCTTATAAGTGATTGACTTTGGACAATGACTTCTCCTTTCGCTGAGAAGACAAACCATTTGGCATCCATTTCTCATAGATTTGGAATTATACACTAGATTTCAATTGGAAATTTTCTTTCATTCAATTGGGAGTTAGCATAGTAGATAAAAATATATTGGAACGTTCTTATTTTCCCTCCTCTCTGCAAAGAAAGCAGTGAGAAGTTGTTAGTGGAAGGTCACTGTTACAAGGAATACTAGCCAAAATTTGACGTTTGGCTTTTTGTGATTTTTGTCCTCATGGATCTTCTACAACACCTCTAAGCTTTGAAATCTATGGTCCAAAAGTCCAAAGGGATTTTTGGACTGCAATCCCTCTTAAAAATTGAATTTGCAGCCCCCTCCTAGTCTACTAGTAGCTAGGGGTGATTATGGGCTAGGTCGGACTTCGCACTTATGATAAGGGCTATAGCTTAGGCCCAGACATGATTTTGGGCCAATGTCTTTCCTATATAAAACATTACATATTTATAATATTTTATATTAAATGACATAACATGCATATAAACTTATTTTATATATTATATAATATAAAATATTACATATAATATAAATTATACATATCATCATATAATATATATATAATATAATTTAATGTAAAATAACATGTATACATATGTATATAGTATACACAAAATGTGTAAGTTTAAATATATGCGGGCTAGGCCGGGCCCAGGTTACGCTTGAAGTATTAAGCCCAAGCCCAGCCCAAAAATTTGCGGACCTGATGTGAGCCCGGGCCTGAACACAAAACCCAAGCCCAAGCCCGGAATTTTCGGGCTAGGCCGGGCTAGGCTGAAATGATCACCCCTACTAGTACCCCCTCCCTATAAACCACATCCTACCCGTGAATTTGGCATCAATCCTCGGATAGGATTCAGTCCACCCCTAGTCTAGTAGTAGCTCCACCTAGGGGTGGACTGAATAGTAAAAACCCCAAGTCCAAATGCAACTTTCAAGTACCCAATAATGTGTGCCCATGGGTACATGTCCATGCAATTCTTTCTATAACAAAATTGTGTGCCAAATTGACTCTCGGCCTTTATCTTTCCATTATTATTATTAGTATTAGTATTAGTATTATTATTATTATTATTATTAATAAAATAATAATAATAAGAGAAAAATTTATTCACTAGAAGCCAAAATACCGGGAGGCCCTTCAAGTTACAAGCAAATTCTAGGTAGTTAAACAACTAAATGAGATCTCTGAACCATAGAAAATAGGGTAAATTATAGATAGGCACCTTGTACTTTGGGGGCAGTGACAGATAGGTACCTGAACTTTCAATTGTAACACTTGAGTACCCTGGACTCTCAAAAATAGACACTTGGGTCCATCCGTTAGTATTCCATCAGTTAAACATTACATAATACCAAAAATACCCTTCTCGTGTATTTCTAAGATCACTCTCAGGTAACTAAACATTTCCCCACAATGACGCTCTCACATGGACAACAAATAATAGATTCAAAATTTCTAACGATGACATTCTCTGGTGATGATTCTACTCCATATAATGATCCCAAAAGTACATGAGAAGGGTATTTATGACATTATATAATGTTTAGTGGAAGGTCACTGTTCTGGGTACCTATCTATCACTACCCCCAAAGTACAGGGTACCTATCTATAATTTACCCAAAAAAATGCTTCTCACGAGCATTTTGGGCACAAAGATGGGCAAGCCCATTCCTGCTTCTAGGACTGAAACAAAAATAGGCTTGCTATAAGGAGGAGCTTTGCCGAGAAATGTCATTTAAAATCAAACTTTTGGGAGAGAAGGCAATGCTCTATGAAGAGGAGATTTCTTTGATTATTGATTTCGCATCAAACTCGAAGATGATAGATGTAGCTTGCATCTAGAGGGCTATGTCACATCCTGTATTAATTGCTTGAACTTCGTCATCCATTTTAGAGTTGGCCAACATGCGTTTACCCTTGCTTATAGGGGTGCTCACAGAACTGTGGGCCTTTTTTTGTAACTGAACCGGTACTATCGGCTTTTAGAAAACTAGTAACTGAAGCCAACCGATTGACCAGTTCAGTTAACCGTTAGTTCAATTCGTTAGTTTTTTGATTTTTTAATTTTTACAATATATTATATATATATAAATATATATATATATAAAATATTATATTTTAAATAATAAATAATATATCATATGTTATAAATATATATTTATATTTATATATCTAATGCATATTTATTAATTTATAATATATACAAATATAAAATATATATAATATACATAAATATATAAAATATATAGAAATATATGTATACCGGCCGATTCGATTAACCATTGATTTTTTATATTGGTTAACCGAAACCGAACCGGTACCTTTTGTTAGACAGTGTATGCCCTTAGCTCCAATTGAAATGATGTACCTTATGACATTTAATGTAAATGAATAAAGTACATATTTGATTCATGTTATTGTGGTGTGTTTCTATGTAATACACTTAAACTGGACACATATGAGACTCGTGTTAGTTTAGAATGTTCACAGCCGTTGGATAGATCTGGGGAGATTTATCCTGATAAGGCTGACACTGATGTGCTGCCAAGTTGGTTGGGGTAGCCTGTCTCAGCTGCTAGGGCGAGACCCGAGGTACATGCAGTGTAGGTTTACTTGAAACCCTGAACCAGACCAGAATTCCAATATTACCCTGGACCTTGGTGATTAGTGGGCAAAACTGAAATGTTACACTTGACCCCTAGACTCGATTATGATACTGCACTAGGTGTCGGATTGGGCTATCTTTGATATGCCAATCAGTGAGATCCTTAGAGGGGGTCAAAACCTGAGTATGTTGGGATAATTCGAGAATTCATCTGAGTGGATGATCATAGTGACAAGATCAGCCCCTTTGTCGGACAAAGGTAATGATCGGGGATGCACTCTCTT
>NW_010729101.1:1595475-1618839 GCF_000365185.1 Nelumbo nucifera | reverse complement strand
TAATACCTGATGGGCTAATCTTGCATCTGCCCACAGTCCCTAGGTTTTTATAAGGTGGCTTGGCCCAGGGACCACGTAGTGTAAGTGTTGGGCCCATTAAGAGCCCATGGTGATGGTCTCAAGAGTTCACTGCCCATAACAATGAATTCGGCTAGGCCTTGTGACAGAGGCTAGGCTGAACCCATGTGACTGATGTGTATATCAATGTTTGGGTCCCACGCCATACAAAGAAGCCCAACTGGGCAGTAGTTTGGAAGGTTAATGAGCACATAGACTTATTGGGCCTAAAGCCCATTTCGAACTAGTCTAATTTGATTAGTTAAAGAAGGGGCGGATCTGGGATTTGGATCAACAGATAGGATAGGGAGTTATCCCTATCCACTCAGAGAGTCTATACCCAAATAGAGATTTGGATCTGGAAAGCTCATAATGAGATTACGAGGACTGATCTAATCTGCAGATAAGATAAGGGTTTTTCCTTATCTCTTAAAGAGAGTCCAGACCCAGATAAGGATTTGGATCAGGAAACACCTAATTAGATTAGGAGCTCTCTTTAAGGCTATAAAAGGAGGAGGGTGAACCTTCAGAGATATCAAATCATCAGATCTTAGATCACAGAGAGAGGAGACAACAACAGTGTGACTGCGCCATCTTCTCCCTGCGTCCTCCTCCTGTTGCCGCCATTGCCAGTTCGATCTCCATTCTTGTAGGAGCGATCAAGAAAGGTTATTGATATCAGTTTTTCTCCAAAGACTGATATAAAGTCGTGCTCATAGCCTCCATCGAGTTCTTGCTGAAGGATTTTGTTATTGGGAAGAACATTGCTGATTCTGCTCCACCCTACACTGTGTCATCTTCAGTGGGAGCAGTCTTTGGAGATTTCTTTGGGCGTGAACACCTTTTTCTACTCTATATCAGGTATATCCCTCTCCTACCTTTTGGTTTCAGATCTGATTCAGTTTAGGTTGAAGATTGATCCTTGAAAATGCAGATTTTCTAAAACAGAGAATGTGATTCCTAGATGGGAGAGAGAGAAATTTTTGAAATTTCGCCCAACCTTCCTGCAGAGTTTGGCCATCCATATGATTGATCTCTCATCCCCTCACCTTCGGTTTTTTAAAAGCACTGAACCGAAACTGAACCAATTGGTTCGATTAACCAATTTTTTGGCTTGGTATTGGTCGATTCAGTTTTTTTTGCTCACCCCTACTTGCTTGCTCCAACATTTCTATAGTGGTCTCTAGCAATGGCAGCTACGCCTGCATATCCATCCTTCAACAGGAAAGCTACATCACAATTTATCTTAATGCATCCCTCAGGAGGTGGCTGTCAGGAGGGAGGGCTAATTGTAGTGGGGGTGGGACAGGGGCCTACTAAAAGCTCCAACAGGGCAGAAGAAATTTTGCAGATAATTGAGATCATAGACTCAGTCAAGTTCTTAAAAATAAGTGCATTATGGGCTTTTCAAAGGTACCGACAAGAAAGAGCTTGGGAAGTCATCCATGTAGCATTGTCTTCACCATAGAGGGAGGTCAAAGAAGTGTAGGAGGTGATCTAGTCTTTGAGATTAGAGGTGCAGAATTGGTCCAGTCTAGTTGGGAATGAGCCAATCATCCACACAGCTCTAGCAAAGGGACAAAGGAAAAGGAGGTGATTTAAGTCCTCCGGTGTCCCTAAGCACCGAGGATAGTGACCATCCACAACGACACCTCTACGTGAGAGTTGGGTACCAGCAAGAAGATCGTTATTACAACATCTCCAAAGAAAAAACTTAACCTTTGGGGGAAGTTTCAGTTTCCAGATTGAGCTCTAAATACTTGGTTGGGGAGAAGAAATGGGGAACTCCTCTTTATAAGCCAGAGCATATCCAGATTTGTTGGAATAGAGACTATCATCATTGTAACGCCAGATAAGGCGATCTTCCTCATCGTCATCGTAGAGGGGAATTCATAAGATGCCACCGGTTCCAGCGATGATGAGAGCTTAACATGAGATTAGTCACCCTAGCAACACCTACATTTGGAGGGGAAGGGGAAAAAGGTTGGCCTGCCGGGAGACCTAGAACCCAATTGTCTTCCTATATTTTTATGGAGACTCCATTGTCCACTCTCTAAACCAGCCCCTTTTCAAGGAGATATTTGCATACAATAATGCTATGCTAAGCCCACAATGCACAATGACCCATGGTCGCATTTTTAAAAGGCACATTGGGAAGTAGATACCTTTTAAGAGCTTAGCCCAGGGGGAATCTAGATTGGAGAGAAGGCGCCAAGCCTTCTTCAGCAGGAGAGCCAAGTTGAAGAGGTGCATCGGTTTGAAGCCTAGACCTCCCAAGCCCTTATTTTTACACATCTTGATCCGAAGTGACCCATTGAATTTTCCTATTTCCTTTGTCTCCTCCCCAAATGAATATAGCACAATGCTTGTCAATTTGATTACTCATTGAGACAGGGAGGAGGAAGTGACTCATTGCATAGGTGGGGCTCGCCGCAACCACTAACTTGACCAAAACCTCTTGAGCTGAGTAGCTAAGAAGCTTCCTTTTTCAACCTTGAAGACAAACTTGAATTTTTTCTATCATAGCGGCTGCAACTTCTTTTTGGGCATTGATATGGGAAGGGGGACCCAAGTATTTGGAAGAAGCTTCAGCAATGGGGATCCACAAGAGATGAGAAATGATTCGCTTGATTCGTCTTGGGGTGTTGGCCCTAAAATGGAGCTCAAATTTGTGGTAGTTTATGTCAAGGCCAAACAATTATCATTCCCTTATAAAACCACGTAAATTGTGTATTGTTAGTACTTAGAGCTGTTGTGTTATCTAGTTAGAGGAAACAATGGGACAAATGTCTGGCAAGATTTCTAGCAAGAGAAATTCCATTCTTATGAAAATTTGAAAAATTAAGAAGGGTGAAAAAGAGAAATTTTAATGATTATATTAAATATAATTCTCAAAGGGGAGGTCTTAATCCATTTTGAAAATAGAGGGGAGATTTCAGTATTTATGAGAAACCTGAAGGGAGGTTTGTCTTTTACCTTAAGGCCCCATTCGTTTTTCAGTAAGTTACTTACCTAGGTAAATGCAATTACCCGGGCAAGTTTTTCTTGGGAAATACTTACTCGGGTAATGAATAAGTGCATTTACCCATGTTCTTTTATTTCCTAGGTAAATAAGGTAATGACCATTTTAGCCATAAAAATCCATTATTGAAAGGGGCATTTTTGTCTCTTTCAAGTGTTAGCAACTTCCCCCTAGGTGGAAAAGTTATTTACCCACCTAGGAGATGGGTATCACTTACCCGGGTAAGTGATACCCAAGAAAACAAACTTTCCCTGGTCCCCACATAAATCTGAAAAATGAACATGGGATTCTTGGTCAATGAGAACCAAAATCCCATTGACCAACTTTCCCCCCTCTCAAAATCCAAAAAAAAGAACACCCCCTAAGAGCTAAGATAATCGCCTTCTTAAAAAGGAAGGAAATAATGATAATTACTTATCAATAGATATGCTAGGAATAAAATGTACCATAACGTTATCTTTACTATAGAACTAACAAGTAAATCCATGCAATGCAAGGGTTGAATAAAAATTCAATTAGGTTTGGATTGATAATTTTGGATTTTGATATTAGTTTGGGTCTAGCCGCCTAGGTAGACTCCATGTCTATTATTAGTTTTGGGTTGGCTTGGCCCCTAGCTTGACCCAACCCATTTAATGCATACACCTATTTCATTAAGAGATCAAAATGTATCGAGAGAGGTTTAAGATAAATGAAGGGATTTAATGGGAATCTATCACAATCTATTAGTTTCAAATTCTAAATTCTATTGTTCATTAAGACCATCAACAGGCACTCAAAGAGTCTCCGTCTTTCTCTCTCCCTATCTCTGAGAGGTTCCCTCTTTCTCTTCTCTAAGAGAGTTTTCGTTTCTGGGTTTCCAGAGGTTCCCCCCCCCCTCTCTCTCTCTTCTTTGAGAGAGTCTCCATCTCGAGGTGTCATCAGGTTCTTTTCTTCTTTCCATTTCAATTGTTTCTTTTCTTCCCATTCTCTCCCTTTCCTCTCTGTTTTCTTCTTCCCTTCTCCTTTTCCCTCACTCCTCTTTCTTCTTCTTGATTAACTCGGTCAATTCTCTACTCTCTTTCGTTTCTTCTCCTTTTTTTCTTTTTCCTTGTTTTTTCTTTTGTTCTTTTTTTTTTTTTTGCAGGGATTTTAGTACATGAAGCGGAGTGTTGGGCGGTGGCCTTAATCGCTACTTTGATTCATTGTTGTTGATTGTTTCCTTATTTTACTCCATCAGCACTTACAATTCCGGGTGGATCTAGTTCCAATGATAACAAATCCATGATTACAATTCCGGGTGGTTAACATTCTAGTTGGTTCCTGTTTTGGCGACAACAATTCCGGTAGTTTCAGTTCTGGGTGGTTAAAGTTTCAATTGATTCCACTCCCGACGATAATAGTTCCGACAGTCTCAGTTCCGGGTGATTAAAATTTTAGCTGGTTCCACTTTCGGTGATAATAGTCCCGGCAGTTACTTTTACTGAGTGGTTAAACTTCCAGTTGGTTCCAGTTTCAACGTTAACAGTTCCAACAGTTATGGTTCTAGATTTTTAAAGTCCTAGTTAGTTCCAGTTTGTTAAAGTTTCGATGATTATGATTCCAGATGGTTAAAGTTATAACGAATCACTACTGTATTTATCTCTCTTTCGATGGTTGGAGATGTGTTCATTTATTTCTTTTGTTGGTGATTCTGCCTCACCTTTTGTCTATTACAACAATTTCTTCATTTTCTCATTTATCCACTGTGAATATTTTGTTCTTTCTAGAGACTTGTATTCTTGTTTGATGTTGTTACCACTTTTCTGTTTTCATACAATGCTTATGTACTTTCTTGCTTAGTACTGTAACCACTACTTTGTATTTATACGAATTTCATAGTTGAATGAAATATGATGTATTGCCTTAAAAAATGGGGATTTAATGGGAGAGGGGTGTCACAAACATTAATTAAGAGAATGAAGGGGCTTAAAAAACCACTAACATAATGATGGGTTTTATTTGAGAACTAGCGGGGCTCCATGTGATGCACAAGAATACCTAACATCCAATATGTAAAAATTAAGACCTATTTATTATGACTTCTTATAATTTTAATAATTTAATTCATAATTATATAACTACAATCTACAAGTATGAGAAATGAGAGGAAAAGCAGGTCCCGTAGTGAGCTTTTGTGGTGAGTGGACCCTTTGCTTTCCCTTTCCTCTTTCTAATATAGATATAAATGCTGATAGTTTCGTGTAAAATCTATTCCATTCATTTTATTCTCTCCCCCACTCTAGGGTTCGAAATGCACCTTGATACACTGGATGGGAGTATCAATACTTTAAACGTTTCGCTTTTATTTTTTATTTTATTTTTCAAAAATTCTAGGAAGGTAATATTTGATATACTTTATTTATTAAAAAAAAAACAGAATTCAGCAAAACTCCCTTAAAATATATGTATCATTAGTGAGAATAAACAATATAATGCACCAATACAAGGCATATCATATCGAAATTTCGAACCGTGCCACACTGGACTAATTCTTACCTTTGCATGTGCTACTAAAACAATCTATATAGCAGAAATTCAATAAATTAATTATGTGATAAGGGCTTAGAATGTAAAGGAGAGATGTTGGACCTTAATTTAAGCTTATTTGCTAAGTGACGAGCTTTCATGGGCCAATCATGAAAATTACTATGGTTTGATCCTGATGCAGTAAGTGTTTCATAGTCTTCATGAGATCCCTCTTTGTCGCCCATTATCCACAGTTGAGAGCTTTTTGGATTTCGTTTTTAGTTATGTGCCTTGAAATATTATAGGCACTCAGGCAGTATACTTAAGCTTCAATGGTCCCGATGTCAAGATTAGACCTGTTTGTTTTCGGCCCAGCCCATAAATACTTTATACTATTCTGGGCTCAGGCTTCGGGTCAGGTCTATTCAAATTTTGGTAAAAGTTAAGCCCGAGCCTAAGCCCCTAAACAGGTCTAGTCAAAAGATATTGAGTCAATAAAATTAAGGGTAAAATGTAAAAGCCTCCCCTGGGTTATCTGATAATCATAAAATCCTCTCCTATGTTTTAATTAAAATAAAACCTCCCCTGTATTTTTGAATAAATTAACAGTTACCTACCTTCCTTTACCTTATCAAACAGAAAATGCTGACGTTTCCTACTTATTTTTTAAATGTCAATTTTACCCCTTACAACTATCCAGTAACTCAGTAAGATGTTGATTTACCAAAAATCCCTCGAAATAACTTTAACTTGGTTCCACCTCCCACTCTTGAAACTTCATCAACTCTAGAAACCAAACAATATTCGTCCATAGTAGATCACATCAAGAACTTGGCCATCGAAAAGTTAAAAAGAACACACAGATGACTGGAAACGTGAACACACTGTCCTTTTTAAAAGTCGAACAGTTCAACGGTGAGTGAACCGAACAATTTTGATTTGAAGCAATTAGTGTTGCATTTGTGAACCCATCCATCCCCTCAAGCCAAACTATTGTTCTGATTGGAAACAAGTAGCGGTGAGTGAACCCATCCCTGAAACTTTAAGGCATGCTATATATTTATATATAATGTATTATAATGATATTAAATTTCATAATATAATATATGATATTATATATATTAATTAAATTTGGTTTTTAACCAAAAATTTCGTTTTAGTTATTTTGGTTATATTGTAATTTGGTTTTGATTCGGTTTTCATTTTTTATTTTAGTTTTAAAATTTTTTATTTATTCGGTTCGGTTTTTAACCGAATAACTCACCCGTAGATGCAACTAATGAATTTTCGGGTGTTTATTACTCAACTAGTTATCTTTTAGTTGATAAATTATTTATGATTAGTGAATGTTTTGAAAAATATAGGAAAATCCACAATTTCAAAGTATTATTGAAATAATGGAAAATAAATTTAAAAAATATTGGGAGAAATTTTATTTCCTTTATTGGTTAGTTACAATATGTTAGATCCTAGGATTAGGAAAGATGGTTTAGAAGTTTTACTTGAATCATATTGTTAAAATATGAATATTGAAATTGGAAATAAAAAAAAAAATTAATTTGAAATGTATAGTTTATATGAATCTCAAGTGGTAGGGCATAGGAAATCTTGTACAGGTTGAAGTTTCACTTTTCAAAACAGCTATTTTCATTAGTGGAAAAAACAAAATTCAGTCTCCAATAAATAAGAGGCAGAAATCTACTAACACTTCATCGATAAATTCATTTACTAAATTTAATTTTTATTTACAAGAAAGTTTTTCTATACTTTAATTGATTCCTACAACTCAGAGGAATGGAATAGTTTTGATATTTTAGCCTGGTGGAGAGGATATGAAAAAAAAAGTGAAAATCTATCTAGTCTTAGCCGCTATGGCACGTGATTTACTAATCCCTCCGGTGTCTATAGTTCCATTGGAGTCTTGTTTTAGTGCATGCACTAGAGTATTGGACGAAAAGAGAAGCTACATGAATGATGAAAGTTTAGAAATGTGCATTTACCTTAAAGATTGGTTGGATGCTGTGGATAGATTACAAGACAAAAGAGGGCATGACATTACACATGATGTTTCACCTAAAGCAGATGATGAAAATCAAAGAGATGATTAGATGAAGATGCAGTTGTAGGTGGAACCTAAAGAAAAATGATGAAATCATTTTTTTTTGTATACTCAATATTTCAATTATTGTAATTTTTTTCAGTTTTTAAAACTATTATAATTTTTTTCAATTTATTTAAATTAGTTGTTATTTGTTCAACAATGTAATTTTTTTACTTTCAATTTATAATTGTATTATATTTCATTCATCCATTGATCATTGTATTGTTCAAATTCAAGAAATAAAATTCTTATTTTTTCTAATTTATTGTCCATTTTGTATTTTGTTAAGTATTAAAGACAAAAAAAAAATATAAAAAAAAACAAAAAAAAAAGACTCAATTCGGCCCAGGCCCAAGACCCAGCCCATAGGCCAGTCTGACACGGACCAGGCCCGCAGCACGGCACAGTGCGGGCCCGTGTCAGAAAGTGAAATCTGTTTTTCTTCAACAGTTTTCCATTATCATCATTTGCAGCAATATTGATGGTTGAGACTTGAGACCACTCGACCAGCCACGTTCATACGTCCCAATGACATACGTGTATTTAGCTGATTTAGCATTTTTGTTTCCGTGGGGATGAATTTCACGTAGAATTGACACATGTCCCCATCACTAAAAAGCAAAAGCAAAAAGTTTCAACAAAGCAGTTGCCCAGTTGGAGGGGACAAAAATAACTAGCTTGATTTAGGTAGAACAAATATTCATTAATTTACAGTCGTTCAAATAATTAATTAATTGTAACTTTATGAGAACTTTTTTTTTTTTTTTTTTTTTTTTGGGGGGGGGGGAGGTTCTTGTATGCACAAAGCGTTACGAGATTTAAGGAGCCTATCGGGACCAATAATGTACTCAAATGGTCCAAACATTCTCTGAATTATAAATGACAATTAGAAAAGCCATTAGTTATATAGTAATCGCCAAAATGATAAACTTGTTAATTCCACACACATGAAGGAGCCAGAGATCAGATATATATTCTACCTCAAAAAGAAGTGTCCATGTGCATTCAGCCTTGGCGATATATTTCTTTAGAAATTTCTCAAAAGTTTTAATTGTGACTGGTTATACCTTACATTAGTGTTTCTTTTGACCGACTACCCTCTTGGCGCGGAACAAAACAAAGTTGCTTGGCACTTGGCATACGACAACTATATATATATAACAGGGTTTAGGATGGACCAGGCCCCATTGCGAGATATTGCGACTTATAATTGAAGGCGTCTTCTATAATTAACTTGAGGCCCATTTCTTCTTAACGTGCGATTCAAGAGAGAGGACAAAATTTTCTCCTTTTGAAAAGGAAATAGTTAGTGGACTCTGTAATAGCACAGCAGACTAGCCCATAATTAATTTGGTTGTCACTACAGACGTGGCTGAGAAATTGTTTATTAATGGTGCGACTGCGACACAGAATAGGGTGGCAATTGGAGGCTGAGGTAAGCGGTAGGTAGATACCAAGTATTTTTTGTATATTGGGTATCTGTAAATAGCCCAGCCCAGGTGGGTTCATCGCGTCATCGGTGGAGTGGATTATCTGCTGCTTTCTGTCTACATAGATCTCGCTTTCTGAAATTCTAATGTACGTATCTGTATTTGTAAATTAAGTTGGCAAAGCAAACCAATTCATGCAGGAGAAAAGCAGGACGGAGTGACTAGTGAGAGATCGTAATTCGGGTATCTCTCAAAGTGGAACTGCGTGTAACGTAACTCACATATCTTGTCGTTGAGCGACGCTCATGCTGGGCTCCGGTCAACATTAATCCTTTCATGTGCAAAATGTCTAGGCCAGGACCAGGGGCGGAGCTAGGATTTCTTTGATTGTTGTGAGGGGCCGGAGCTAGTAAACATGGACAAATGGAACCAAAACCTTGTAGATATGGGACCATGGCTCCTCTCCGCCCCGCCCCTGGCTAGGACTTTTGACAATCACATCATGGATTGGGACCAGTCTCATAGGATGGACCCGTTAAAAATAACCTACTTAATTAACATGCTTGTGTACCAATTTCAATTTTTGGTGGTGATAGGCTTACCCCATCCTAAGACAAAGACAAAGAGAAAAAAAAAGGAAATTCAACGCAGTTGAATCTGATTGACATCTGAATTAATAATGCTTAGTTATATTTGTATATATATATATATATATATATGTATATAGGTGGCGTTTGGTTATATACAAAAAGGCTTCCATTTTGCAAATTATAATACACGCTCTAGGTTCAGAGTTTTGGAGGTTTTTAGAACCTTTACTCTGTCTTCTAGTTGATGGGATAAAATCTCACCTGAAAAATCACTTGATGATCATGTGCTGCTTCTGAGTGTAATTAACAAACTCTTAATTAAAAACAGAGTGGCTTATATATTGACAAACTTTGGTGTCTCTATTTCACGTTGTATGGCGTGGGTCTCGTTCCCTGATTTTGTTATACCAGCTCTCTCATGGAAGACATAGAATTGATTTGATGAATGGCATTTGTTTTGAGCATTCAAAAAATAAATGAGTTGCTCTTTTTGTCCATTCAGAAAGGAAGTAGTGTGTGTTTAAAACAAATAAAAAGCATTTCTAACAAGGACATGGGTAATTGTAAGGCGTTTGCGTTGTAATCGATACGTCTGATATGCAACAACAGACATATCGGTTTTAGGCTTTCCTACCCCTGAAATGGCCCAAACTCCAAAACACCCCTTATTTGAGATTCGTACGATATGAAACATATCGTGTGGAAACTTTTAAGCTTGTGGTTGTGTACTCTTTGCTTTGCAACACCAATGGCAATGAGCCAGTGAGAGAAGAATCTACGAGCGGAGCCAAAGACGGTGAACAATAATGGAATCAACCCCTAGAGAGGTAATATTAAATACACATTTAAACTGTATGAAAGTTATTGGGGGGAAGAACATCAACTGCTACTTTTACTGACCAAGCAGAATCATACGCTATTATTATATTATTATGCAGGTGATGGTGGAACCATGGTTTTTAAAACCGACCCCGAGACCGAATCGGTTAGGGGTTTGGTTATCGTTCGAATTGAACAGTCAGCTCGTTCTTATAAAAAAAATAAAAAACAGTCAAAACCATTCAAATGATTAATCGTCTGGGTCAATAATTTGTTAATCAAAATCAACAGTTTTTTGAGAAATCTCGATTTTAAGGAAAAATGGAATCGATCAACTGATCATTTCTTGGTTTTTCCGGTCCGACCATCCAGTCCGATCTAGTTTTGAAAACCATGAATAGAATTACAACATTGGAGACAAAAAAGAAGTATATATTTGTTCGGATGCAAAGCAGATAGTCCAAGCCTTACAAAATATGTCTCCTCTTTCTTGGTTCTACCATGGCTTTTGATACGAACCAAGAACTTAATTTCTACTCTAGACCTTAATACTATGTACATCTTTCTATTTTCAAATATATAATTTGTTTATCTTCCAAAAAAAAACCCTAGAGAGGTAGGCTGCAAATGGATCAAATCAAATTAGGTGAGAGGTATATCTGATTCAATTCGATAATACATATTACTAATTCAAATTTCTTAAATTTTACAAAATCTTATTCGAATTCGATCCATTAACGAATATTCAATTTGATCCGATTGTTAACTGTTAGTTGCAACTGATGAGGGCGGATTTGGCCCTCCAATGACATTATGACAACTAGGTGCAACCTCATGACAACCAGGCAACTCGCCACAACTATCTCACCATCATCTAGCCTGGCAACTTAGATAACTCGCCACTAGGCAGCTCGCCACCAGGAAGCTCGCCACTTACGGGCAGCTCACCTCCTAGTCAAACCAACCACCGCATGACAACCCCGATGAGCTCACCACCGTACCCTGCATTTTACGGGATTGTGACTTGTAACAGCTATATTAACTCACCCACTCCCCGACTTAGGCGGAAATGGGCAACCTTACCGGTTGGTAGCTTTATGCCCACCTAACACGAAAGCAGGTCCCATCACAGCGGGAATCCAAGAACTGCTCCACCAAACCCACGAGGACTCCAATATATAAAGGCCTCACCCCTAGGGGGAGGAAAGAAGAAGAAAAGGAGATGGTAACCCCTACTCTCTAGCTCTCTAACTCTCTGATATCATCTTCAAGCTTTCTACCACTAAGTGCTAACTTAGCCATTGGAATGACCTCGTCGGGTAAACACCCCCGGGTTCTCTGACTCCATTCTTGCAGGAACCTCAGTTCTCGTCGTTGCTGGCAGCCAGATCGTCTCCAGCAGGGAGCAGCCGGATTACGCCACATCAATTGGCGTCATATGTGGGAAACGCTACAAAAAACTAAGTTCTCGTCCTACAAAACGCTAAGTCCTCTTCTCCCAAAAAGCTAAGCCCTCACTTTTTAGAAACTGAAGCTCTCGCTTTATAGTTTCCATTTTTTATGAACTCAAAGAAACTGAAGCTCTCGCATTACGAGGCGGATGCAGCGCAATCATAGCTCTAAGGTGCCCACCCGGCGGCCGGGCAACCTGGCACATGCTCCGACCTGGCGGCCTGGCCCAGGCGCGAACTGACGAACTGATAAAAGACTTCCTCATCACTTAAGACCTAGTCGCCTCTTCGACATGGGCGAGCTAGTCCCAATCGCCTCCTTGGCATGGGCACTTAAGATCCAGTCGCCTCTTCGGCATGGGCACCTAAAGTCCCAGTCGCCTCTTCGGCATGGGCACCTAAAGTCCCAGTTGCCTCTTCAGCATGGGTGAGCTAAGTCCCAGTCGCCTCTTCGGCATGGGCACCTAAAGTCCCAGTCGCCTCTTCGGCATGGGCACCTAAAGTCTTAGTCGCCTCTTCGGCATGGGCGAGCTAAGTCACAGTCGCCTCTTCAGCATGGGCACCTAAGTCCCAGTCGCCTCCTTGGCATGGGCACTTAAAACCCAGTTGCCTCTTCGGCATGGGCGAAAAAGTCCCAGTCGCCTCTTCGGCATGGGCGAGCTAGTCCCAGTCGCCTCCTTGGCATGAGCACTTAAGACACAATCGCCTCTTCGACATGGACAAAATCAACAAAAGTGGACTATAAGTTGCTCATAGAGCCTAAGGGCTACAGTACCAAATTGGCAGAGATCTCGGCACCTTACGGGCAGCTCGCTTCCAAGAAGCTCACAGAGCCTAAGAAACTGAATCAGCACTTACGAGCTCATCGAATTACGGGCCAAAAGGAGAAATCTACTCCCTTCGCCGAGTTACTTTCCGCTCGGGAGTGGGGGGAAGATGATGAGGGCGGATTTGGCCCTCCAATGACATTATGACAACTAGGTGCAACCTCATGACAACCAGGCAGCTCGCCACTTACAGGCAACTCGCCACATGCAGCTCACCACAGGCAGCTCGCCACTTACAAGCAGCTCGGCACAGGCAGCTCGGCATAGGCAGCTCACCATCATGTAGCCTGGCAACTTAGATAACTCGGCACTACACAGGAAGCTTGCCACTAGGCAGCTCACCACCAAGGAGCTCGCCACTAGGCAACTCGCCACCAGGCAGCTCACCACTTACGGGCAACCCACCTCCTAGTCAGACCGACCACCGCATGACAACCCCGATGAGCTCACCACCGTACCCTGCGTTTTACGGGATTGTGACTTGTAATGGCTATATTAACTCACCCACTCCCCGACTTAAGCGGAAAAGGGCAACCTTACCGGTTGGCGGCTTTATGCCCACCTAACACGAAACAGGTCCCATCACAGCAGGAATCCAGGAACTGCTCCACCAAACCCACGAGGATTCCAGTATATAAAGGCCTCACCCCCTAGGGGGAGGAAAGAAGAAGAAAAGGAGATGGTAACTCCTGCTCCCTAGATCTCTAACTCTCTGATATCATCTTCAAGCTCTCTACCACTAACTGCTAACTTAACCATCGGAATGACCTCGTTGGGTAAACACCCCCGGGTTCTCTGATTTAGTTCTTGCAGGTTCCTCAGTTCCCGCCGTCTATAAAGATGAGCAGATCATCTCTTGCGGGATGGGTTTCTCAGTTCCCGTCGTCTACAAAGAGGAGCAGATCATCTCCTGCAGGGAGCAGCCGGGTTACGCTACACTAGGGAGCTCCACTTCAGCCTATGAGTCATCGGCCACCTAGGAACAGACGAAATGACGAGGTATTTAGCCAAAAAAAAATGATGCATGACCAGAAATCGTTACATCAGCAACGAATATCCTCTCGGCTCCCATTTATGAGTTTGAACAATTGAGTGCAAGAGTAAGAGAGGGAGCAAAAGAGACAAATGTCAGATGGATTGGTTTCCATAGTAGTGACAACACTTGGGTGGTGTGTTTCAAGAGGGAGCCCCGTACGGATAAGGAGGACAACTCCCTCGGGGAAGAGGACTTATCCCGAAGACCTCAGTGGATAATTTCATCTCGATAACCCCGGAAGTCTCATCTGAATAGGACACAGATCTTCAACTATAAATAGGTAACCCCCGCTCAAGTTAAGGGACTTTTGACTCTTTAGACTCTATACTATTACTTTCCTTCTGCTCGGCCCGACCACCCATCTCTTTATTGGTTTTAAATCTTGATCTTGGTCAACGACTTCATTCTTCCACCTCAATTTCACTATTTTGCAAGACTATTTAACTTTAATTTTGATTCGAAACACCTCGGATCGAACAACATCACCACCGATAATGGAATAGCAGAGCCAATCAGTTGCATGCCCACAGAAGATAAGAGTTTCAACCGCTCGAAAATATAGAATAGCGACAAACCGGCAACCGGAAAGTCGGAAACTAAACGCACCGTCGCACCTAAGAGGAAGGATGTTACAGTGTTGTTGGTAACTGGTTAGCTATTTTCCGATCCAAATTAGAATTATGTACATAATACAACTATAAATTTTCAATTATATAAAACCTAGTTAAAATATAAATTAAAGGATATATTTGTCTATATATATATATAATCAAATTGGGTCACGCGGATCGGATCATTCAATATCCAAATTTGATGAAAAGGAATATCCGAATCTGCCTCTTGACGGGTTAGTATCCGATTCGGATCGAATCTGATCGACTGATCCTATTTATTTGCAACAATACAGAGGAACTTGTTGGCTCGTGCTCTCACAAGGGATATTTGGATGGCACATGCTATCTAGCCATTATTGTGTGATACTTTTTGAAAATTTGTATACAGACATGATCATACATGGTCCAATACCCAAAGCCTGGACCACCAGTTTTTGTTGGACAACGGAACCACATGAATCTTTTACGTTTAGGTCCTTAGGGTCTAAGGTTTAGTCATTCAACGTAAGTATGACAAGAATGCATCTTCATCCTTGAGACCTTGAGTCAGGGCTTGAATCAAGTATCCAAACATCCCTCAGTTAAAAAAAAAAAAATCAAGATTCAAAACTCAATACAATGCAGATGCTGGGAGTTGCACAAGATTTGGTTTTTGGTTTTTCAGGTTTGGTTTGATAGAAAATAATAAAAGTTTTGTTTGGTAAATGGAAAAACAGAAGAGCTATACAAGCCGGGAGGGGGTAGCTTTTCCCTACAAATCAGTTCCCTGGTTTTGAACGACATATACATGATGATATGACGGAGATAAACAAGAAGGAATTCGATGTGATTGGGGACGTTCAAGGTGGTACGATTGTCAATTGCAGAGGGTCTGCCCGCCATTTTCAGGCCACGTCGCCACGACAAGCTGATCTTAGCTATGTCCCTCCCTGTATCTCTGTCCGCTTGCGAAATTGTGGCTGACAAGAAAATAGTGTCTGCCCACGATTTGGACTCCTGACTTGATCACATCCGTCCATCGACCACTAGCATTTCAGCTATTGTCAGGTTCAAACTGTATCTCTTTTCTGGCAAGACCGTCCAGTTTTCAACTCGCCGACCGTACGAAACTTTGGTTCGTGAACCAAATCTTATTAAATTATTGTGCATGGTTTTGGTGGTTTGGGCTTGGGAATATAAAACCAGTAGAAATTCAGAACTGATGGGTTCGACGTGGGAGAGCAAATCTGCCCCCACAATATCTTTAGAATTGGTTCGGCTTGGCCACGATGGTTCATCCAATTCCTACTCACAAATCAATAATAGTGAGTCAGTGTGTAATGTCCTTTGTTAGAGTTTTAGGCCAATGTTTGGTTTGAAGGAAAAAGGTAGGGAAAGGAAAGGAGAGGTAGGAAAATCTATATAAGGTTTGTAAAGGTTTTCTTTCTTTTCCTTTATTTTCCCTACTTTTTCCTTCAAACCAAACATAGCCTTAAGGTAAAGCTACGATAGAGAAGTGGAGAAGGAAATCAACCGAGTAATGGATACAAATAGGGGTGGATTCAAATTGAGCCGAGCCAAGTATTTGGCTATTCAAGATTGACTCACTATAAAACCATAAGGCTCAAGTTTGAGTTTAGTTTGACTATGAGACAAACTTCCTATAAAATTAAAAAAATAATATGAAAATTTATTTTACATACAAAAAGTTATTATTATACATATAAAAACTAAAAATATTAGGCTTGTGAGCCTTACAAGCCGAGTTATATTAGGATTGAGCTTGACTTGATTAACAAACGAACCTATATATTGGGCTCAACTTCAGCTTGAAACTCAGTTTAAACCGAGCCAAATCGAGCTTTTCAAAAGCTGAGCTAAAATAACTCATGAAAGACTACATTCTTTTCCACCCTTAACAACAAGTTCCTTTTCTTCTAGGTTTATCTTGTTTAAATCTTTTATTTATTTATTTTGGACATTGTCGTGTAATTGTGTGTCTTTTGTTATTGCTCATGAGGAATGTGTTTTAAGTAACTTGCTTTGTGGTTTTTTTGGAAGGAAATTTGCTTTGTAGTTCGAGAAAATAATAAACACAAACACAAATATTTGTTAGCCTATTCAAGATAGTTCACATTTAAAATTTTCCCCTCTTTCATTAATTTTAATCATAATTAGACCTGTTCATGGGTCGGGTAGCCCAATGGCCCGGCCCGCACCCCAGTCAGGCTTGGTCATGTAATTAGGCCCGTAGGCCTAACCTCGGGCCTAACACAGTAAGCCCGACTGTGTTTCGGGCCAGGCTCGGGATGTCAAAAAAGATCGGCCCGAAACACAGTCGGGCTTACTGTGTTAGGCCCGAGGTTATTATGTTATGTTATAAATAATATAACATAATATCTCTCCCTCTCTATTCAGTCGCTTCAGCAGTAGTAACAGCATGGGCTAAATTTTGGGCTTTTTATGAGGGCCGGGCTCGGGCTCGGGCTCGTGCCTTAGAAAAATCTGTTAATACAGAGTGAAAGCCCGGCTCGGCCCATGAATAGGTCTAACCATAATAGATCTGATACATTTGATTTTAAACATTTGATAAATCTGATAAAAGATTTGAACAATTATAATGTAATACAACATAGACAATACATTAAGGCCCCATTTGGTTCGTGGGAATAGGGGCCTAGAATCAAAATTAGAATGCGCTATTCCAATTCCCACTGTTTGGTTGGGCGGAATTGGAATCCCATTCCCCCTTTTGAGGGAATGACCATTCCATGCTCCTCCCTTGGGAATGAAATCCCATTCCTGCTAATTCTAATTCCCATTCCCATTCTAGTTTGAACCAAACAAACAATAGGAATAGACCACTCCGATTCCAATTCCAAAAGATTTCAATTTTGATTCCAATTTGAACCGCAAACATCCTAAACGCTAAAACCAAAACTACTTGCAAAACTACTAGTTTTTGGAATATTTTGATGATTCCTAGTGGGTAATCTTTTCTTCTAGACTTGAATTTATTATCCATGCTATATACCTAGAGCCTCTTGATCTTCTTTATTTCTTTGGTGCTGGTGCTTGTGTGTGCATTTGGACCTAAAATTGAACATCAATTAAGGGGGTGTTCAACTTTTTGTTTTTTTTTTTTTTCGGGGGGGTGGGGGGTAGTGCGCACCAACCATTTTTATACGATCAAGTTTAAATGCTTATCCCTTTTACAAATCTTTATTAGTTGAAATCTCATTAATTCTCACTTACCTCCTCTCTCATTTATATCTACTAGTAAGTGTGCAAGTGCAAATGGCAATATGATGATGATGATATAAAATAATATTTTTCAAAAAATAGGGGTATTCTAATCAAGAATAATATTCAATGAACATTATTGGGAATTAATACCTTAAATAAAGAACTTAATGAGAGGGATTTTAATGAGGATAAAAGTGGTTGTTCAAATTACATTTTTCTCACCACAATTACTGAGGGAACAAATTCAAAAAAATTGGATACTTTAAATCATACAAAATTTCCAACTATTATCATTCACACTTTTAATAGTAGTATAAATTTAATTAACTAAGTTCCACTTATATGAATATGATGGCATATGTATTTATCTTTCTCTTGAATCTTAATTAGGGTATTGATGTAACCGTTCTTGGTCACGTATCAATTTTTTTGTGATGTATCAAATTTTTTGGCAAAGTACCTCGTCAGTGACATCTGTCTAGTGGCGAGCTACCTAGTGGCGAACTGCCTGGTGGTGAGCTACCTGGTGGCAAACTGCCTAGTGGCGAACAACCTTGATGAGCTGCTTGGTGGTGAACTACCTTGATGAGCTGCTTGGTGGTGAGCTACCTGGTGGTGAACTGCCTTGTGGAGAGCTACCTGGTGGCGAACTGACCAGGGGCCGGGCAGGTGCCAAACTGACCAGGTGTTGAGCTGCGCAGGTTAGGTGACGAGCTTCCTTGCTCCTTGGAGTCCTGCAAGGAACCAAATGTCAGAGGACCCGGGGTGGTTAACCCGGCGAGGTCGCTCCGTTGCTTAAGTCAGTACTCTCATAGTAGACTGCGAGCTAAAAATCATAAAGTATGAGAGCTAGAATATGCTTATTTGCTTACTTGCTCTCTCTCTTTGCCCTTGGGGTTGGTGCCTTTATATAGACATTGTTTGACGTGGGCTTCACGCACCATATCCGAGATTTCTGCGAGGTCGTCTAAGTGGTTCGAGATTCCTGGAGGTAACTGCCATGCACGTTGACCACCCTCTAGATCATACGGCACGTGGGCCAACTTCCAAGGATCGTGGGAGTGTTAGGATATGCATGCCGAATTTTTCGGTGAGCATGTCTTGTAAGTCGCCAGGTTGCCAACTCGTGCTTGTGCCACGTTGCGCGTCGCACCAGGGCCAGGCCGCTAGGTCGCACCAGGGCCAGGTTGTGCCTATGCCAGGTCGCGTCTGTGCCAGGTCGTGCCTGTGCCAGGTCGCGCCTGTGTCAGCTCGCGCCTGTGCCAGGTCGTGCCTGTGCTAGGTCGTGCTTGTGTCAGCTCGTGCCTGTGCCAGGTCGCGCCTGTGCTTGGTGGTGCCTGTGCCAGGTCGCGCCAGGGCCAGGCCGCGCCTATGCCAGGCCACCAGGTGGGACACCATCGGCTTGGCTAAGACAAGTTGTTGCCAAAATGGTTTCGGGTGTCACCTAATTGTTCTGAGGTGCCATGTGTCACAATATCATTGGAGGGCCAAATCCGCCCTCATCAAATATCATTTTGATTTTTGTTTAAATCATATGTTATTTTTTCCATCATTTCTTCCTTTTGGACTTATAAACTTTGATATTATTTATGATTTTTTTATTACCATTGGGACCTATTATTCTTTTATTTAAAAGCTTACGATTACATAACCTTTTTTTCCCCTTCTATTGACTTATTTCGGAGAAATGGAATGCCACACCAATACTATCAAATCCTCACTAATTTTGGATTCTAATAAATTGTCATATTAATTTTCAAATGATCAAATTGTCTATCCAATTGGATGTAAGATTTGAACAATTGTGTCGAATTCAAATCTACATCCGAATCTTGCTAACTCTTTCATAACCTCCCCTGGCTTGGATTTAGGAGGCAAAGAATAAGATACAAGATAAATAATCCTTCTTTTGGCTACGGAATAAAGATAGTAATAGAGGCTCAATTTGGGAAGATTGTGAATACAAATATGTACATTGCAAAGCATACTAAATAATATAGGGGCAAATTTCTTAAACTATTCTTATATTTTAGTTAATTGACTAATTCATCCTTAGTGTTTACATACTGTCTTAAAGTGCCCTTATTGTTCTTTATAATTGTCTAAAACCTCTATTGCTGTAAACTTTCTATCACACTCTATTTACATATGACATTATATGACTGATAATTTTTTTAAAATTCCTAAAATGCCATTCCAGTGCACTGTTCATTGTCCTCAACCTTGAGACAAAAAGCAGAGCGACGGTGACAATAACCTCTTCTCCTTCCACTTTGGGCAATGGATACTCGCCCTACCGAATTTGTTGCTTCAACTTTGAATCAGGATTCGGGAGGAAAGACAAAAAAAAAAAAATCAATAAATATTTTTTACAATTTTTTTCAAAGAAAAAGAGAATTAGATGTTGCAAGGGAAACGAGGGAGATGGGAATATGGGTAGTTCCTATTGACGCAAGCAAGTGAAGGGAGACGTAGAGAAATTGCCATCACAGTTGTCCAGTCCAACCAGCGTGAGTGTAAATTGTTACACTGTATCTCCGTTTCTATGTATCTTGGGTCGGAACTCCAAAGCTTTGCAAACGGATCAGATATAATTCAGATTAGGGTATATCTCATTCAACTTGATGAAAAATTATAGAGATTCAAATTCGAATGCGCTGGATATTTGAGATTTGGGTTGAATTCGATTGTATTCACAATTGATGAGGAGTAATTTGGTCCTCCAATGACATCATGACACGTGGTATCGAAAAATAACTGAGTGACACCTCCGCACCATGTAAGCATACCATTTCGAATACTTCACAACTGCATCAATGACCTCGACACCACCCTGATAGGCCGAACTGCGAACAACTAGGCAGGACCTCAAGTTGGTGTAAGAAGCGACCTACTTCCACTGAATTGCCCTGGCCCCAGTTAGCGATCTGTTTGACGTGCCGAGTAACCTCCCCCTTAAGTGGTCAATCGCCTTCAAATTCCTCAGGATTACAACACCATGTTGGAAGAACTAGTTATTACCCCACCCATTTTGGATGGGATTGGATAAACATTACCTGCTTGCATTGGAGTCCATCTCCAGGCGTGAAACCACCTCTGAACTAGATGGGTTGGAAATCCTAGATGCATTTCGTAAGGCTCATGGCAGCCTGCCTATATAAGGGCTTCGCTTCCAACCTCAAAAGGTACACGCGATTTAGCTCTCAAGCACTCTAATTCTCTTGCATTCTTGCAATCACATCCCCAGTTCACCGACTTAAGCATCAAAGTGCCCACCTCGGGTAAAGCAACCCAGACACTTTGATATCTCTCTCTTGTAGCTCGACCAGGCGACCTACTTAATCTGGCGTCCGAGCTTCCCACTAGCAGGGAGCGCCACGCCGTGCACCATCAACAACCAATAGTGATTGATGAAGTCTATAACACAGGAGTTGGGCTGAGTCTATTCATCGTCTTCTACTAGGAGGTGGAGCAGGCATTGTCGGTGGTCCAGTTAGGGAGGCGTTGTCGTTGGGTTGAGCCTATAACAGAATTTCTTGTGTGTGTGTGTGTGTGTGTGAGAGAGAGAGAGAGAGAGAGGACCCAATCCAGTTGTTCTAGATTTGCTCTCTCCCATATTGACATAACTTAGAATCACACAGATAGAGATATTTCCAAGAGGAGGAGAATGAATTTTCGAACTAGGACACCTCCCCAAGGAAAACGAAGAAGAATCCACATGAAATTGCGATTTTTTAGGAACGACTATAATTAAACACCCAGAATCTTCACTTTCCGCTTTTCAGTGGTTGGGGGAAGTTGCTTTTGGTGTACTTTATCGTCAAGATGTTTTTCCGTCTCCGAAAATCCTTGTAGGAGTTGCAATATGGTTCCTCATCTTCCTGAATTTTTTTCATTAGTTGGATTTTATTTTGAAAATTTAAGGAATAGTGGAGGAAGAATTCAACATTTTGTTTATTTCCATTAGCACTTAATGGTGATGTCAATTTTCAAAAACAGTAGGAACACTTTGGTTGTGTTTTGTTTGAAGGAAAAAGTAGGGAAAATAAGGGAAATATAGGGAAACCTTTACAAACTTTGTATAGGTTTCCCAATGTTTCCTTTCCTTTCCCTACCTTTTCCTTCAAACCAAACATAGCCTTTAAGACAATATATAAATAGCATGAATAAAGTTAGTCAATTAGCTATAAATCATAACAGTAATTTAAGAAATTTGCCCATAATACAAAATACAAGGTTTTGCACTCTACATATTTTTATTTTTGTTTGTAATCCTTCCAAACTTAGCTTGAAGAGAAAATGCCTTTTCTATTCCTTAATTATTATCAATGGTTTGTTATATGATTTTAGTACTGTATAACAAGGGATAGAGAGTTAGATAGCATTATGTAGCATGAGACGGTTGAAAATCATTGAGGTAATCATCATCCTCATCCTCATCATCATTAATGAGCGACAATCTTTCCCTCCAATTATATCCTGCCACATGGTGATGGAAACGTTTATGCACATGTGGCAGGGCCTCGCCAGATCAGTTTACAAAGACCAAGTGAACTTCAACCTCGCCAAATCGGCTTATAGGCTCGGAGCATACCTCATACCACACTTTCGACCTATTTATCCAACCTGGGCAGCCCATGACCTAAGGGTCTGTTTGTTTGCTGAGAAAATTGGACTGAGAAAGGATGGGATGAGAAATGTTGGGATGAGAAAAGGAAAATTTATTTTCTCAGTTAGTTTTAATGTGTATGTTTGATGAAAAAATCTACTTTCTAGTGTTTGTTTGCTGAGAAAATTTTTCTCAACTAAAAAAATGCATGTAATTTACTTTTATGATAACTTGCACCCCCAAATGTATGACACATATGATTGAACTTGCCACGTGGCATGATAGTGTTATTAAACTTGCTCATTCAAAAATTTTACTTAAAAAGAGTAAGAAATGCTTAATTATTTGGACATGTTCATTCATAAAAAACCTGTGCATGCATTCATAAAATAGTCTACTATAAACTAAAATTGCTCTATTATTTGGACCTGTTGGTACATCAAAGAAGTTGCATTCAATAACATATTTCATTCAAAAAGTCATACATACATCAATAAATCTTTTGAATTTGTCTTTAACCTGTAATTAGTTCATCAATGCCAATAGTTCAACCTATTCATTCCATATTGTCATAATCATCCATATACCAATAAATCCATATGTGGTAAAATATAACCATTCATTCCACCTAATACAAGTAGATTGACCATCTCCAAAAAAATGGACAACAATCAAATTGCCAATGCATCCCCAAAAAATATACAAAATGGACGCAAAGGCTCAACCATCAAAACAAGTTTTTGTCATATATAATTAGTACCTAGTTTGTTAATAAATGTGAATTATAATAGTTTAAGTCTTTTATCCATCCCTTCATTATGGAGGCCCTAACTTCATTTGAAGCCATGCCTTCCTCAAATTTGTTTCCACAACGTAAAATGTCATAACTCCACTTTCAGACTCAGCTAAGAAGTCATATGCTTTCATAAAAAATGCCACTGAACATCCTTCTAGGCTCATAACATCGGCATACACATTTTCCTTGCTAAATAAACCAAACCTTCTCTCAACTGCAAATGCAAGTTTCTCGAGATGTGTAGCAATGTCTTGCACTTGTTCAACAACAATTGCAGCATATGACTTCCGTTTTCCTAAA
>NW_010729101.1:1573495-1594909 GCF_000365185.1 Nelumbo nucifera | reverse complement strand
AAGTTATACAACAAAAGTTATATTAGAAAGAAAGAGTTAAACAACATGAAGAAATTAATGTCGAGCCCTAGATCGATACAAGACATAATCAACCCACATTTGGGTAGCTATTTCTTCTTTGAGACGGGTTCCTTCCCTTGATTGTTCATTTCTACTAGGTCGTTGAGATAGTTGGGAGATTTGTGTTTTGTCTGCTCTATCATCATTTAAATCATCAATTCCTACATCATCCTCAGTATCAATTGCTTCTCTTACCTTCCACAAATATGGAACGAAAAACAACAAAAAAATGGTAGAACAGGACCGCTAGAGAGAGGGATTCATGGATCTACCTTCCACAGATATGGCCGGAGAAGCTACCGGAGATATGGCCGTTGGAACAACAGCTTCGAAGGGGAGACGAGCTTGTCAACTTCTTGCTCTGACAAACTCGATAGATTTTCTTAGCCTTTTCTTTTCTCACCGGGGTCGCACCAAAATGGTGCGATCCCGCTCACTAAATTTTGGGATCCCGCGTCGCTCTAGTTTCTCATCCCAAAACACTGTTTACTAGTAAACAAACACAAGAAAGAGAGAATCATTCGGGAATATTCCCTTTTCTCATCCCTTTCTCAGCAATCAAACAGACCCCAAGGGACTTCTCTAGCCTCGGAATGCCTCTAACCTATGTGGCAAGTTCTCTTCTTTTTTTTCGTCCATATAGAACAATTGACCTGAAATGTACACGAGCATGAAGCCCACTTGGCAATGATAAGCCCATTCATCATCGCTTTGCAAGGAAGTGGATAAAGACACCCACAATGTTGTATGGGTGTGTCCCAAGAACAGCGAACGTGTAGCCATCAATTGTCCGAACGTGTCAGATACGTTGCAGCAAAGCCTCAAGGTCTATATAAGGGTAAACCTTCACCGTGAGAAAGTACACTTACACACACATACTCTCTGATTCCTACTCACATATTTTTTCACCACCTTGGAGAGCTTGAAAATTACTGACTTAAGCATCGATTCCTTGCCCAAGATATCCACCTGGGCCCTCTAAACATTATTTTCTTGCAATCTGCCATCAAAGTTTGCATCCGAGCTCCAGATCATCACTACCAGCAAGGATCGTGTCTTTTAATCTCCATCAATCATCACCGTCATCATGAATTATACATGTTAGATATCAAATGTAATTTAGATATCTCTTATTTATATCAAATTTGATTGGGACACATCCCCATTTGAATTCTATCCTATTTATTTGCAACCCTATGAGATAAAATTGAGAATGAAGAGGGGAAAATTGAGGAAGTAGTGTGTGTGTGTGTTTGAAGGGATTGGGAATCATTGATTTCTCGAGGATATATTTGATAAAAATAATGATGATAATTTGCAATTTATCTAAAAAGAATGGTATTAGTAGAATAATGATTTTGAAGAGTTTGGGAAATCCTTAATTTGCACATTAATTGGCATTAGTACAAACTGGGGGTGATCATGGGTCGAGCCCCGGAAGGGCTTTGCACTTATGATAAGGGTTAAAGCTTAGGCCCGGGCCCGACCCGGCTCGGGGTTTTGGGCCTATAACATAAGCCCTAGCCCAGGTTTACACGGGCTCGGGCCGGGCTGGTTCTGATTCTAGGCCAATGCCTTTCATATATAAAACATATATAATATTTTATATTAAATGACATAACATGCATATAAATTTTTATTTTATATTATATAATATAAAATATTACATATAATATAAATTATACATTTCATGTTATAATATTTATATATAAAATATATAATATAATGTAAAATAACATGTATAAAGATACAAATATTAACCTAGTGCAAACCGTAAATGCATGTATTATAGATAAAAAGTATAAAGATACAAGTATTAACCTTGTACTTATATAACAATGTCTTGTGATATTTCACCTCGAAACCTTTTATGCATCAATTTATATGGATGAATGAATGGATGGTTCCGTTTACATACTACCTTTATTTAATTTTTATGATCTGCATAGAAACTGAGATTTCACCTCGAAACCTTTGATTTCTTGCGATCTTCATAAACAAGTATATGCATTATATATGCCAAATATGATATTAGTTTATATGGTATTAGTGTAAGGTAGTGGTGTGCACATGTATAACATAATAAAGCTAAAAAAGGTAAACAAGATGAAAATACAAAATTTAAATTTTTTATGTTGTTTTTTTATCAAATTTCTTAAAGGCTGTGTTTGGTACAGGTGTAAAATTGAACCGGGGTAAACTTTACACCCCAGTTCGATTTTGTAGGCATTTGGTAAACATGTAAAATTACATTTTGCAGTTTAATTACATCGATAGTCGATGTAATAAATACATTGAAATTATCGATGTAATAAATACATCTCTCTCTCTCTCTCTCTCTCTCGTTAACCTCTTGCTCGTTCTTCTCCATCTACTGTCTTTAGAATCCTCGTCCTCGTTGTCAAAGTTGTTGTCATTCTCTCTTCTCCGAGCGTCCTTATAATCCTCCTTGAGGATATTCGACCAGTCGGGTATGTTAACCGACAACGATGTTGAAGTTGCAATTGCTCCACCACCCCAATGAGCATTCTCGACCCTTTTCCCAAATTTCTTCGCTACACGCACATTGGTCATCGGTTTCTTCAACTCAGGCAAGGTAGCATGATTCAAATTCCACAAGTCGGATTTGTCAAATTCGAACATGGTATCAGAACTAATCATTTTATCTTTATCCCTACCGATAAATCAATAACTGGGTCTGGCAAGGTAGTTCTTCCTAGCTGCCATAGTGAAAATTGTTCAAGAGCTAAATATGATCGCTCTGTCTTTTGCCCCTTCTCTCTTATGAGCCTTTGAGAATTTCTCCCTTTTCTCTATGCTCTTGGTTTTGCTAATTTGCTCTACTTTTGTAAAAGGTGTAAACGGATAAGGTTGTCCCATTGACTCCCTTCCGCCCTTCTCTCTTTCTCTGATAATCTCCCATTGTAACAAACTAGAAAACAAGGTAACCTCCATTTAAATTGATGTAACCAAACAAAACGAGTGTAAATGGGCATAATGGCCGGTCCATATTTTACACTCTCACCGAACCATTGTGTCTCAACTCCATTGGTATAAAAGTGCATTTACACCGAAAACAAATGTAGCCAAATGTTATATGATGTGATGACACTTTTATAATACACAAAAATTGAATACAAACATTTTATATAGAAGATAGATATAAATAAACATGTTACTAGCATGTCAAATAATCAATTTGAAAATTATTCCATGATTCTAATTAATCCATCTTCAAAATCTTCCCAAATTATATGAATGACAAAAATCCTGATTAACTTCTGTTATTTTGTAAGGTGCCAAGTGGTTGGTTGGTAATGTCTCCTACTAGTAGTAACGAAGACTTGGAATCAAATCTCGCCTGCACTTAAGTTGGAGGTTTTATGAGTTTGGGGGATGGGCTACCCCTATTGTGTAGCCCTTGGAGGGAAAAAAAAAGTCTCAATTGATTTTTGATGAATTAATCTTTAATAAAGGAGACTTTTCGGTTTTAAAAAATCAAATTCGACAATTTAATCCCTCCAATAAATTCACATGGACTCCCCACAAAGCATGTCAGACATGCACATCCAACCGTACATTAGAAATACCTCCTGTACTTTGTCATGGGGTTGGGGATATATTCCCAATGCACGGTTGGATGTGCATATGGGGTGCCCTGTATCGGGAGTCCATATCAACTCACCTAACATCTCGAAAGAGAAGATTAGAAGTGTTTGAATTTCTTCTCTAAAATCCCCAGAAAAAAAAACAAGAAAAAAAAAGGAGCAAATTACAAAGACTCTTATACAAAGAGGTCAGTGATAAATACCCCTTAATTTTTATTTATAACAAACCCTCTTGAGCTTTTGCTTTGCAGTTTGCACTAAATACCCCCTAACCATTAAATCCGATGATACAGTGCGCCAAATTATCAGAAAATCCGGTAAACTTTTTATTATTTTTGAAAAAATTCTTCATCAGTACCATGTACTTTGATTCGAGTAATAATTTGGTCCTCAAACTTTAAAATGCAACAATCCAATATCCTAATCTTTAAAACGCAACAATCTAGTACCTGTCATTAATGAACCGTTAGTTATATATATCATGTGACCTCGTGTGTAATTTGAGACTTTTGAAAATATCAAAACTACCCTTAAAAATAAAACATACTGTTCATCATCTTCTTCCTCAAGAAGATGAAATAGAGCCTAAGCTCTGTCACAGACACCAAAACCCTTGCAAAAGAGCCCAAATTCTTGACATTTCAAAAGTTTGGATACTGAATTGTCTTATTTTAAAGTTAGGAGACCAAATTATCACTCAAGCCAAAATACATGATACCATCGAAAATTTTCCCTATTTTTTTTCTTGCACTTTTCTCCTAAACTTTAATTAACTCAAAACTACATCCATTTTCTCCAAACTAAACCAACTAAAATACATTCAATTCATTGACAAAAAAGAGGTGCCAACCGGCTGGTTGGTAAGGTCCGATCTCCCGCCTACACCTGGGTTGGGGGATGGATTATCCCCATAGCTAAGAAACAATAAAGTTTTCTTTTTAGTTATTATTTCATTTCACTAACTTTAATTTATATCTTCATATTAAATTAAAAAAAAATTATCCACTCTTCTCTCTAATAATTTATCCCTGTCATCTGATTTGAATATTAAGTCTAAACAAAAATCTACAACGATCTATTAAAGCAACCTAGAGGGCTTATTAAATTATAATCATTAAAAAATAAGAAAATGATAAATGGAGGATTTAAGAAATTGTAAACAGCTGAATGAAAATCTTTTCCAAAATTAGCTGATGGAAATCTAATGAAAAAGGATCTTTATTACAAAATTCAGAGGTATTTGTCACTGATACCATTCCTTCCGAAGAAAATTGTAAGAACTGGAACGTATTTTGTTCGCAGGAGATCCGGACTCCTTCCAATATAAGCACAGTTTAAAAAAGGTAGAAAATGAAAATGAGAGCGTCAATGAACGTCAAATTCCACCGTCAAAGTTGTGACACGTAGGAACCCGTTAAATGCCCACCGAACCATAGAAAACTCAAAAACCGAGGGGGGAGCCTGGAAAGGCGGGAACCGACTCAAGAAGGAGCCTCTCTCCGGCCATATAACGGCCCTCCTTTTACCGGAAATGTGTTCCCGGTGGCCGGAAAGTCAAAAGCAAATAAAAAAAGCTTTGGCAACTGCTCCTTTTCCGGCTTCTTTTTTGGGTTCGAGATCCTTTAGTTTCGGTGGTTATAAATAGGTGGGAGAGCGTTCTCTGAGGAAAACAAGACTAACCGAATATATTAACGACAGAGAAAGTAAAACGCAGAGAGAGAGAGAGACAGAGAGACAGGCGGTCGACGTATGTCACACCGATTGCAGGTTTAGGTATTGTTGTCGGAACTAAGAGAACTGATCGTTCTGGTTCGTTTTTCTCCCTGTCTGGAATAAAAGGAGTGAGACAATAACCTGACCGATCGTTTTTCCACTGTTAGAAAGTTTAGACGTTAAACGTTCTCATTCGTTTTTCTATGATTCGGAAATGTTTCGGATATTCTGATGAGTTCAAACTACATCATGTTTGTTCCTCTGTTCTAATCGCCTACTCAAGTCCCTGAATTTGGTTTATCATTTAAGTACTTGTAGAGAGATTGATTTTTCTATCCATTTTGGCCGATCATCTCTGTTTTTATTTTGTTTATCGGTTCTAAAAATTATGAACTTCTGTATGTTTACTTGCACTGTAAACAATTTTTTTTTTTTCATAAATTTCTTTATCCGTTAGATTTTTGAATCCGTTGTTTTTTCAGTCCAATCAGGTATTTTCCTGCTTCTTTTGTTATATAAACCTACAGGACCTTTGTTTCTTGGTTGGTGCAGAGTACTCAAAAGGAATTTAAACACAAACCCTGATTCATAGTCTCTGGTCGAGAAACGGTGGGGTTCCTTTCAGTTTCGAAATCGGTCGGGTTCTTTATGTTAAATATATGCCTGCTCGAGAAAAGGAGAGATTCATTTCGGTTTCGAAATTAGTCTGATTCTTTGTATTTCAAGGTAGGACAGGGGAAGTGCAGTTTGAACGAAGAGATATAGTGTTTCGGGAATTCAAACGCAATGGAGCAGAAGCACATTATCATGTCGGCCTTGAGCGTCGGTGTCGGTGTTGGTGTGGGGCTTGGTTTGGCCTCTAGACCGGCAGTAAGTAAATGGACGAATCCCAATTCACCCAATGCCATTACTGGAGAACAGATCGAGAATGAGCTCCAGAAACAGGTTATCGACGGCAAAGAAAGCAACATCACCTTTGATGAGTTTCCATATTACCTTAGGTAAGGGAAGCACAGTCTTTATCCTGCGCAATCCTGCTCTGGGTTTTCATTAATAAATTGTTTTCATGTATATAATCACGATGCCTCGGCAAAGCGAGTATGGTTTTCTATTTGATGATAGTTTATACTGTATGCTGCCCATTTGATTCTTTTCTACCATTATTTTAATTTTAATGTTATGTTTGGTTTGAAGGAAAAAGTAGGGAAAAGAAAGGAAAGGGAGGAAAACCTTTATAAAGCTTGTATAGATTTCTCTACCTTTTTCTCTTAAAACCAAGCATGGCAATGTAAGAGCATGATTCGTTCTTTTGAAGGCCTGAAGTTTTCCTGTGTGTCTATCTAATATTACGGTGAAGAGATACTAAATGGTTCTGCTCAGTCACGTATTCTCTCGTTGGCTTTCATGTGCCGGCTTGCTGGAGTGTTAGTCATTGCTGAACTTAATTATCTTCACATTTCTAATTTAGTACGTCTCATTTAATCTGATTAGATAATTGGAAATCAGATCCTTATGTGGAACTGAATCAACCGACGATCTATTGTGTTTCATGCCTTCTAGATTATTAAAAATTATCTTCTATAGGATTTGCCCATTCATGATTTTCCATATTTGATATTTTGATTGAAATCATGATGTTTAGGCCGTGGGCTAGAATGAGCAAACATGCATGTACCATTGGTTTCAAGGGTTACTACTTAGTACTTACAAAACCGTCTACGCTTCATTCTTATCATCTTCATTTAATTAGATGATAGTAGTAATAATATGTATATAAAAAGTGCATGCGTCAATTTTAGATGATGATAGTAATAATATATATTCAATTTTTTTTTATATTTTTATATTTCTATGTATATGTATATGTATATGTATATAAAATTAATATTTATTTATCACACTTATTTAATCTAATAGTAGTGTGTATATAATAAATATGTTCAATTTTCAGCAATTTTTGCATTGCTATGTGTATAAAATTAATTCCTATTTATCACTTTATTTTGATGAATATATAATATTATAGATTTCCTCATTTTTTTGCAAAATTTGTATATCTTTTCATTTTTTTTTGTGTTTTTATCTTTTTTTTTAATTTTTATTATGCAGCAAAGGTTGATAAATTTGACTTGATGATTGAACCATTGACCACCACCAAACAGGAAAACATTTCATTTTGGTTGGTTTTAAATTTTGTGTTTTATTTCCATCATCAAAAAATTCTTGTTTATTGCACTTGTTTTTCTTTAATATGATTAATATAAAATATCAGAGATGTTTCCAATTTTTTTCTATATATATAGATTATTTTTGTATCTTTTAGTATTTATTTATATTTAAAAAATTGGTATTTAAATATGACATCATGGAGTAATCCATTTGACCAATATGGTTGAATTACTTACCTATCACCTAGATGGAAGAATGTTTCATTTTCGGGTTTGGTTTAAAATACGGGATACAGATATAGATTAGATTTAGTCAATATCTGTAAAGGGGGCTGAATTCATAAATAGGGATATTTTAGTCAAGAAAAAAAATTTACACCTTCATTTGTACTTTTAATAGTAGTACAGATACAGATATAGATTAGATTTTCTAGCATGTAAAAGATTTTTAAAGAGAACCTAGATGTTAATATTGTACATGGTTAACTGTGGTGGATTTTAGCACATATGATCTAGAACAAGAAAAGAGGTATCCATTAAATGACTTATTCATTTAGTAGTCTTCTAGTTCGGCTTTTAGGTTGCAGGGCTCTTGGGCTTTCCATGTTGACCATTGTTTGCCAATATAATAAGTGCATTATACATTTCCATCTCCTATATTTATTCACTTCATGTATACATATTCATTTTGAGGAGTATTATCAGATTGAACCGGATTAGATGGTTGAACTGGTGAGCTTTCTAGGTCCCAGTTATTTGATGATTCTCACAGACTGAACAATCTAACCAAATTGTTAACTAGTAAACCTTGACTAAGCGAGCCTTCTCATTTTCTATCCACTTCAACAAACAAAAATACCATAAGTGGAAAAAAGTTCATCTAACAAATCCCATATCCAACTTAATTCTGAAGAATTTTAATACTAAAAATAATATTTTATATGTTTATGTAATCAGATTGGATTGGACCCTAGGAGATTGGATCAAGCAATATCTGAGTCTGATTAATAAACAGAACATATTTTTAGATCTAATTTGATCTGACTATGACTAAACAGATATCCAAATCCAATTTAAATGAATTATATTAGCATTTGAATCGGGTTAAATCTGATCCATTTGCAGTCCTATATGAGCTTGTAGGTACTAGAGCGGATATCTAAATCCAACTTAAATGGATTATATTAGAATTTGAATTGGGTTAAATCTGACCCATTTGCGGTCCTATTTGAGCTTATGGGTACTGGAGTATTAAATAATATGCAAACTCTCAGGGGGAAAACATTGGACAATATCAAGATGGTTCGGCCTGTGGGCCTCATGTGCACCCTGCTCTGTCTCCACCCCTGAATCCCCTGTTATGTGTAGTATGTAAATAATTAAGAAAAAATCTGCCAAACAAAATGATGTGAATGGCTTGGATTCCCACTCAATTTGGTTGAGTCAACAAGATCTTCAGACAAACCTGGGCAACCCAATTACCAGAACCTTAATTTAGATCCCAGGTGTGAGGTTAATAGAAGCATTAACTTGCTGAATAGGGGCCATTTAATGAAAGCTGCAAAAGGCTGAAGTGGATGATTTTAACACTTTTGTCTTTTAGCGCTGAACTAGATGATTTATCATTTTGTCTGTTAGCATACAAGTCTTTTAGGAGATTTTGAGCTCCTTGATCGCTGAAGCTTGAATTGGGTTGATAACTATACCCTTGAATAGTTTATTGTTTAAATATTTTTCCAATAAAAGAAAACAATGTCATTCACTTCAGCCACTAATATTTCCAATAAAAGAAAACAATAGTTTATTGTTTAAACATTCTGGTTTAAACATCTGAATTAAGTGAAATTTTTACTCTGTTCACTGCAGTAGATAAGAAGTACTGACCATAAATTCTTTCACTTTTATCAATGCATCCACAACGTGTTATACCTTGTGAAGTATTTTCTCTGTTCAGTTTATTTCTATTTTGACATCTTTGTCTTATTGGTCTGAATGGCAGTGAGCAGACACGGGTGTTATTGACAAGTGCTGCCTACGTTCATCTGAAACAAACCGATTTGTCTAAGTACACCAGAAATCTCTCTCCTGCAAGTCGGACCATTTTGCTCTCTGGACCTGCTGGTAGGTTTTCTTGCAAGTACCCATATTTAGGTTTACAGTACTTCACACGAATCTGTGCCAAAACTTAATTGTAAATTTCCATTTTTTTGAAGAGATGTACCACCAAATGCTTGCCAAGGCTTTAGCGCATTACTTCGAAGCCAAGTTGCTCTTGTTAGATGCTACTGACTTCTCACTAAAGGTGTGTAAGCATAATTGCAATTTTCTTTTCAATTTTCACTTTTCTTCTTCCTTTTCTCTATTCGTATTCCTCTTTCTTTTGGAGGGCCAGATTATTAACTTATTGGTGGCTATTTGGCTTAGTGAAGTAATTGTTTAGTTTATAAGGATTGGATTTGGGCTCAGTTATTAATTATCATTCTCATGTTGTTCTACCAATGAGACCTAATGCTTGCAATACTTGTCCTGCTACAGATACAGAACAAATATGGCAGTGGGAGCAAAGGATCTGTAAGACTTCTCTAATTCAACCTGAGCATGTTACCTCTTGGACAGTTGATGGATATTCATCCTGCAAATCCTCTCTAGCCATAATATATTGAAATCTCATAGTGGCATATACCAGAATCTATGCATGGATGTCAAATCCCTTTTACTCCTTTCCTGTATCACACGTGCAATTGGTCATGTGTTCTCATATAGGAGAGAGTAACTAACCAAAATTTCAACTGGAGCATTTCCTTATTTACTTGTAATGCCCTTTTCTTGTAGTCCTTGAAGAGGTCCATCTCAGATGCAACACTGGAGAGAATGTCCGGTTTACTTGGTTCATTTTCAATCCTTCCACCAAAGGAGACAAAAGGTGACGATGCTTTTTATTTTCTTAAATCTAAGCGAATTATTCATGGACATCAACTCGACAGCTCTCCTGTAGCCACCTGAGCTCTTTCTGGCTCTTTTCTTTTCATAAATAGAAAAATCTACATATTTATATATTCCAGAGATATTCACCATTCTGTAACAGCTAACAATATAGTTGGAAGAAGGCTTTTGTTTAGTAATAAATAAAAATGAAATTTACTCATAGAAAAGAGAAAGGAGTACAAATAGAGGTGATAAAATATCACCCAAAAGAAAAAAAAAAAAAAAAGAACAAGCCCACCACCCACCAAAACAACTTTCAAAGTACAAAATTGAGCCCTTGCCCAGAATTTTCGAAAAAAAAAGTCTCCCCACAAGCCTCCCGTGACTACTCCTCATTTATTCACACCCAACTCCCAGAAAACGAAGTTCCCCTATGCAGAAACAGATAAATATGAACTTCTTCGGTAATTAAGCAGTAAGCAAAGGATATTCCTTTTCCAGTTCCCTGAACAATTTCCTTGGAACTTCCTCCCCTCCCAGAAAACGCAGCCCTAACAATATACTTGAATATCTGTTTTAACAATTTTGTTCCAAATCATCATTCTTCTCTACCTCCTTCACTCCTATCAAAATTCACCCTGTCATCTTCTTCTTGGCTCTTATCATCCTTCTCCCCAACTTCGCTCTCTTTCTCCTCTTATTCCACATCCATACTCAAACCTTCATCTTGCGAAACAGAACTCGTTTCCACCTTACTCTTCTTAATCTTACTCTGAACTAAATCGACAAAAGTACTCTCCTCACTGCCTTTCTACATTTTTTTTTTCAGTTTCACCCGTTTCTTCTTATATACTATTTTGAATTAACTACAAGGGACCTGCCCCCAGGAAACCCTCCTTTGGACCCTGCAAGTAGTGAACTCTTGGCCCACTTGGTTGCTGCAGGTGGTCTAAAATCCTCTTTTTGTTTTAAAGATGCAGTGCCGCATTGGTTGGCACCCTTCTTAACTAGTGATATGTCTGTTTCTGCTATAGGTAGTTCTGGTTTATCTGAGTCGTCTGTTAGTTTGTAGGTGTTTTGGGTGTTTTCTCCTGGCTTGGGGGGAGCACATCCTTAAGTTGTGTCTTTTATTTTTGTTGCTTCTGGTTTATGTTCTCTTTGGTTTTTCTTTCAATGAATTTCTTCTTTTCTCACCTAAAAAGAAGAAAAAAAAAAAAGAATTCATGACCCATACATCTGTTTTTGCAACCCTTTTCTGCCCCAAGAGACGAACATCCTTTCTTGTATCAATCTAAATTCGCTTTAGGTCCATCTCAAGTTCTTTTTCATTTTTCAACACTGATTTGGTAGTGTTGATTTGAGATGTCTCAATTAAGTCGAGTTAGATGATGATGATGCGTTATACAACCGGTGTTCTAGAGGGCACCTGTAGTTGGGATAAGAATTTCTTGAGTTGACTTGAATTGCTTTGAAAGTAAATGGGGCCTTTTTTTTTTTAATTTTTATGCTAGCTCTGAAGTTAGGTTAAGGAAAACGCCTCAGATAGGCTAAATTTTTTAGCTCTAAGCATCAGAGGTATAACCTTCATAACGTAAACATTCAGCATCAGATCCAAGGCATAAGAAATTTATGAATTTTTGAGCAGAAGGCTAAATTTTTGAATTCAGCATCATAGGTATAACCTTTAATGTGAGGTGGACAGCAGGTAACTACACAAAAAGTTTATGAGTTACTTGTTACCATTTACCAATGAACTCAAAAAATATTGATGTCACTATCTATTTAAGAACCCAATAACCATATCCATTTCTGCTCCAATTCATCCATGTTTGTGAAGCCTAAAACTCCCTTCATGCAAGACCCTTGTCCACCTCATTGAATTGCTGTGCATGAGAAATTGAAAAAGATATGCACAGAGAAGGAACCTGGAAGGTACCACTAGCATGCTGACCCAAATATTGAAAACACCAATGTAAGGCTTCCCTCCCAAAGCTCCTCAGCACAAGGAGATAAGCTTGATTATATTCTCGGAACTCCAGAATCTGGACAATTGTTGTAGGGGACTTAAATCTGTCTCATTTAGACTCTCCAGACTGATGAGAAATTTCAGAGCAATATGAAATTCAGGAATACATGAAACCTATGATGAATTTATCAAATAGTAAAGGATGGATTGGAAATGGTGGGGAAATTACACAATTGAAGGCCAAGCTTTACTAGGTCAAAGCGGGAGTGACCAAAAGGGCAGCCCAGTGCACGAGGCTCCCCCCCAATGTGGGGTCTTCAGAGGGACAGATGTTTGCAGCCTTACTCTGACAGACACAGAGACTGTTTCCAAGATTTTTGAACCCTGGTCACCCAGGTTAAATATGACTTAAGCCTGTTTTTGTATAAATGAAAGTACATTTTTTGTTTTCAAGAGAAGTTTTCACTTTCACTTTGATCAATATTATCTTGCGATCTGGAATTGAGCAAGATTTTCTTGTGATCTGGAAGTATATTTTGAGTATAAGAAACTAAGATCTGGTTTCACTTGTTGAGAAGTGTGCCAAATATTCTGTGATCACAAGAAAATGGTACACCATTATTGCTATGATTACTGCAGCAATTACAATTTCATCTACAGTTTTGAATTGTATAGATACTTCTTTTCTGCAAGAGGCTTTGTTTCATTATTATATTTTTATGTTCCTTTGGCATTAACTTATGTAATTTTTGAAAGAGAGTCAACTTTGTTCCTAAGCAAGTCCTGTTCTTTACTCATCTCTAGATTATGGATCTGATACTTTTGTTGATCTGATTCAGCATTTTTTCTATTTTTACTTCGTATTTGGAATTTTATGATTTATTATCAGGAGATTGCTTTTCAGGGTGATATCTTCATTAAAAGTAATAAAAATTACATGCATAAAGTTTTGTTTTAGAGTTTTTCACAGTTTTCAGTAATTGTTTTTAGTTATCTACTCGTTTTTCATTTCTTTCTATGCATTTCTTTCTACTATTATAATATGTGTGTTGCCTACTTGCCTTAGGTACATTACGGAGACAAAATAGTGTTATGGAGATCAGATCGAGGTATATAACACACTAGAGATTGTTGATTGATCACAAAAGAGGGGTTTAATAGCAACTAGAGATTGATTGTCTATTTCTTCTTCTTTTTTCACTTGTCTTCTTCCTTCAGGGCAACAGAAGGTTCTAATAATGCTCCAAAGCATCGTAGAAATGCGTCTGCTGCAGCAGCTGACATCAATAGCTTTGCATTGCAATGCAGTCCTGTAAATCCAGGTTGGCACCCGAATTTTTATTTGCTAGAAGGACCTATTATTAATTAATTCTAGCATGCTGAGAATAGTAATTGTAATTATATTACATATACCAACATTTGTATGTGGTGACACTGGAATATTTTATTAACGGTCTTTGTAGGTTAACAATGAGGATAAGGAGTTTCTGGTTGTTCTTGTAGAAACACTGAAGGTTCCCCTTTTGGGCTTATTATAACAGTTTTCTGGGTTTAGGATCAGTACCCACTCTTGATCATTCTAAAGAATTTGCAATTCTATTCTGGATTCAGACTTGAAATGTACAGTGCACATTGGGCTCAGTTTGGAAAAAATACAAATACAAATATGTAAGGTGCAAATACAAGGTTTAGAAATACAGTATACAAGTTTTCCACTGTACATATTTGAATTTGTACTCTTCCCAAACTGAGCCTCGAGAAGTGATATTTAGGAATTAGGATGCCATTTGGGCTTTATTTTTCAGGAAGTTTCAATTGATTGCAATGAAATTATTGTTTGAGTTCCTAATGACACAACTAGATTGGTTGATATGATAGTTGTTTTCCTTGGGGATCCTATTTTTTGTTCTTATGGGTTCTGAAAAGTTAGTAATTAGTTGACATTTTCTTATTTTATGATACCAGTGGATTTTTTCAGTATTTTATTAGAGGTTTGGATCTTTCAGGGATTTCTCTTGTGTTTTGACCATCTCGGTCATCCCAAAGATATGAGTTCTCTTTCTGGCTGCAAGGTGTTGGTATATTGCCTGTTGAGTCCTAGTTGCAACCTGTCTGCATAAAAGGGTGATCAGCCAAACACTAACAAATCACTTTTCAAAAAGTGACTTTTTTCAGAAGCCTGTTTAGGCAGAAAAGCATTTCATAACATGGTCGTAGTCTGTCTTTTCGTTTCTCGTACAAGTCTTTAACATGCTTGTGGTCATATTGTTCCTCAATGGAATTAGCTTATAATCCAATTCTTTTTAAGTTTGCTATATAAATGTTTTCACAATGTTATTAAACTTGTTTCACGCCACAATGCCCACCTTTGAACAGTATTATTATAGACCTTAGAATTGTTTGCAAATTCTTACCAGATGAGTTTCATAGTGTTTCTTGATTGATATAATGATTTTCTTATTGTTGTCACTTCTAATGGTCCTTGTATTCTTTAGCCCCTCTGAAGCGCACCAGCAGTTGGGCATTTGATGAGAAACTTCTTGTACAGTCACTTTACAAGGTAATGTTACTCTGAAATGATTGGGATTATGATGAAGTTGGAATTCCTTTCATGTGATGATATCCTACCTGGTCTAAACAATTACTGTTGATACGGTCAAAGTTATTTTCTCAAAGATATTTAGTGGCATTAATTGAATTGTTTTTACTTCTCTTTACAGGTTTTGGTTTCAGTGTCGAAAACCAGTCCTATTGTTCTCTACCTCAGGGATGTGGAGAAACTTATTTTTCGATCACAAAGGATATACACTTTGTTCCAGACAATGTTGAAAAAATTGTCAGGATCAGTTCTGATCCTTGGTTCACGGATATCAGATCCAGGTAATGACTATAATGAAGTGGATGAGAGGCTCGCCCTTCTGTTCCCATACAATATTGAGACCAAGCCACCTGAAGATGAGAACCACCTTATTAGCTGGAGAGCCCAATTGGAAGAGGACATGAAAATGATCCAATATCAGGATAACAGGAACCATATTACTGAAGTTCTTGCAGCAAATGATCTTGACTGTGATGATCTGGGTTCGATCTGCCTTGCAGACACAATTGTCCTCAGTAATTACATAGAAGAGATCATTGTATCAGCAGTTTCCTATCATTTGATGAATAACAAAAATCCTGAATTTAGAAATGGAAGGCTCATTATTTCATCTAGGAGGTTAGGTTAACAGATTCTGTGGTTGTTTTCTAGTTAGCTTTCTTTAAGCTTTAGTTGTTCTGACCGTTTGGTCATGGAACAGTTTGTCCCATGGATTGAGCATATTCCAGGAAGGTAAGCGTGGTGGTAAAGATACTTTGAAGCTGGGAGCAAATTCTGAACCTGCTAAGGTATGTTTCACTTATCTCCATTTACTTCTTGAACGGTCTAAGTGTAATGACCTGATCAGATAATTATTCTTTTCTTTTATTGGTTGTAGGAATCTGAAGGGGATGGGATTATTGGTGTAAAGCCTGAATCAAAATCTGGGACTCCTGCACCTGAAAACAAAAGTGAACCTGAGAAACCAGTTCCTCTGGTGAAGAAGGAGGATGAGAATCCACCTGCTCCTGTAAAAGTACCGGTAAGTCTTTTTCCTCAAAGATGCACCTGAAAACAATCAAAGTTCATGCCCCTATGAAATTGTGCATGATTTTAGTGAATGTGTTCTATGACTTTTTGGTATTTTAAAATGGTTTTGAACTTTGGTTTGCTCAACAAAGTTGTGAAAACATATCTGAGAGAGGGGGTTGACAGCTTTTCCAAAAATTTTGAAATATATGTGAACATGATCACTCTCAATCAAATGCTGCTTTGTGCTAATGTAGTTTTTTCGTGATAGGAGATTCCTCCTGACAATGAATTTGAGAAGCGCATTAGGCCAGAGGTTATCCCAGCAAATGAGATTGGAGTTACATTTGCCGATATTGGAGCACTAGATGAGATTAAGGAATCTCTCCAGGAGCTTGTCATGCTTCCTCTTCGAAGACCAGACCTATTCAAGGGAGGCCTTTTGAAGCCTTGCAGAGGAATATTGTTATTTGGACCTCCAGGTACTGGGAAGACAATGTTGGCCAAAGCAATAGCCAATGAGGCTGGTGCTAGCTTTATCAATGTTTCCATGTCAACCATCACATCAAAATGGTTTGGGGAAGATGAGAAGAATGTAAGAGCTCTTTTCACCCTGGCAGCAAAGGTCTCCCCAACTATTATTTTTGTGGATGAGGTGGATAGTATGCTTGGGCAGCGCACCAGGGTTGGGGAGCATGAGGCCATGCGTAAGATTAAGAATGAGTTCATGACACATTGGGATGGACTAATGACAAAACCTGGTGAGCGGATCCTTGTTCTTGCTGCAACAAACAGGCCATTTGATCTTGATGAAGCAATTATTAGGCGATTTGAACGCAGGTATATTGCATATTATTTGACTCTAAAATATGACAGTTATCTAACTATCATCAGTTAACATTCGTTTATCTCAACAACTTGTACAGTGTGTCTAGGCTAAAAACTTCATATAATAAGGAGCAATTATTTATTGCTTTCCTACTACAATTAATGAACTGAAAATGTTGAGATTACAGAAGTGGTTGGGAATGTTAATATGAGCTGATCTTGTGATGTTCATAGATGAAGCTTCAACCATGAACTCTTTTAGAAATATCTAGATAGGAACCTTCGCCTCTAGTGTCTTGATAGTTATGATTTAAGCTATTTTATGAATATCTTGTTAAAGATTATCCTATGAAAGTCTATAAAAGTAATTACTCCTATGGACATTCAGTGATTTAGTGCTATGAAGCCACATGTGTGCTGATTAGTAATTATTACGATGATGAACAGAATTATGGTGGGCCTACCTTCTATAGAGAATCGGGAGAAGATTTTGAGAACGCTTTTGGCCAAAGAGAAGGTTGAGGAAGGACTAGATTTTAAGGAGCTTGCAACCATGACAGAGGGATATAGTGGAAGTGATTTGAAGGTCAGTATCTTCCTAAATATCATTCGTGAGTTGATTTATGGTAAGCTATACCTAACTGCGGACAAATAAACATTGAAAACAGAACTTGTGTACAATGGCAGCTTATCGGCCAGTTAGAGAGCTGATCCAGCGAGAGAGACTTAAGGATCTGGTAGGTACCCACTTTTTAAGACCCCATGTAATTGTTATTTATAATTGTAGTCTTGTATGATAAGTTACCTTCTTTGTACTAAACTTTGCAGGAAAGAAAACGTAGAGAGGACGAAGGGCTGAACTTGGAAGAGGCATCAAATGCAAAAGAAGATAACGAGGATAAAGTAATTACTCTCAGGCCGCTGAATATGCAAGACATGAAACTGGCAAAGAATCAGGTAAATCTATGTGAAGTCATCCTTCATTGTGAATGCTGCTTCGAACTTTCATGAATCTGGTTATCGAATGATGGAAATCGCATGCAACCATTATGTGATTGGCAAGACTGGTTTAGTGCCCTTCTAGATAAGTCAGGGGTTCATCAATAATGATAATATCATGCTTTGTGATTTCCAGTGTGTGTGCTCAAGGGAGAGCTCTAAAGGGAGAATGACGGTTCAGCCCAGGGTCACAATTTTTAGGTCCAAAGTACAATTGGGGTAGGTGCCAGCTTGGAATTGATGCTAATTCACCAGCGGCATTGGTGTATAGAGTGGGGGTATTTAACATTTTGAATGCTTATAGGTCTGCAGTGGAATTCAGAAATCTGCAATGGATCTATCCGTGCTTTACCGATTCTTATACCCCAGAAAAGAAAAGTGACCAGCAATCATAAACACCCATCAAAGGAACATGTGCATGCATAGACACGTGCAAGAATAAGCCTTAGCCATATTCTTGTTTTAATTTCTATGATATTTGCTTGTCCTAGGTTTTTTATATCAAAGTTTTGCGATATGCATTAGTACCTATAACCAGCATACTATCTCATTAGACATTATGATCCCGATCTTACTAGAGAGTTGGCTTTACAGGCATTTATCTATAAATCATTTGTTTTAAAAACATTTCTTATCATCACATCATCAAGTTTTTTATGCCATTATATGGGTTATTTGTTTTAATCCATATGGCAATTTTATTAATTTACACACATTCCTTTCTTGTCCTCACCAGTCAAGAATGTTGCCTTAATATCCATTTGGTGAATAATTAATTAATTGAGGTTATAGTCATTAAGACTAATATTAGTGATACTAGTTATTGCAGCATAGGTGCCAAAATAATATATTCCCTCACATCTGCCTAATATCCTTTAGCTACCAAAATCCTTCTGGGCTGAACTTCAGATACATTATTATGGGGGTTTTCACGTGGAAACGTATTTTAAATGTACCAGTTGAGAGTATGGCTTCCCTCCAACATGTTTAGGGTTAACCTTTAACCAACCAACATGGCATTAACTATTCACTTAAAAGGCGTTTATTTTTCTTTTCAGCAACCTTAACTCACCGCATCTCGATCTAAGTCCAGATCTCCTGCCTATAAAATACGTTCAACACCTTTCCAACATGATCTGACACCACACGTGTGTAGCCAAAGCCAAATATGCCAATAATTATAAATTATAGCCTCAGGAGTTGGATTTAAGGTGACCAAATATGCCAATTTCAACTCGGAGTAATTTTCTGTATTCACTTTGTGACTGATGGTTTGTGAGTCCATCAGTTAACCGGGCAATGAAACAAAGAAGCTGCCTTCTCTTGAAACTTCACCAAGATCTTTTCTGAATGCAAGTAATTCCTTAATTGCAGGTAGCAGCCAGTTATGCGGCTGAAGGAGCCAGTATGGGCGAGCTGAAGCAGTGGAACGAGTTATATGGGGAAGGAGGTTCAAGGAAAAAGCAGCAGTTATCATACTTCCTTTAGAGGCATGGTGTGAAATGAGGTAATTTTTTTTCCTCGAGTCACCAATACCATTCTGTTTGAAGAGGAGTGATAGTTGAAGGCCTTTCACGTGAAACCCATGGGTGCTGACGGTGTCTTGGTACTAAGAAAATTCTCACAGTTGTTGCAGTTTCATGGTAAACTGGAACTGTGTACCATGTTATATTTTTCATCTATTATATATTTGGTTTGGGTATATCATGCTTTCCTGTTCTGTTGGTTGGCTATTACTGGCAAATTAGCCTCCCAGTTGCCACTATGTGTTTGAATATGTAAGGCTGTTTCATCCACATTTATTATTGTAATCTTGTGGGCAACAAGCTGGTCTAAGTTTATACAGCTTTTTTGTTTTTTGTGTTTTTTTTTGGTTCCCTTCTACTGTTAAGGACTAAGATCCTTTGAGCTATGTTTGCTTTGAAGGAAAAGGAAGGGAAAGGTATGAAAACCTATACAAAATTTGTAAAGGTTTCCCTGCCTTTCCTTTCCCTACTTTTTCCTTCAAACCAAACATAACCTTATGTAATGTAAAATGGACCTTTAATCTCATTCGATGGCGCAATTATATGATTAACCTTATTTATTTGTGTAATAGTGAATTAGTGATGCAGTTGCCAGAGGAAATTTGCAGAACGCCATAATTAAAGCTGGGTTTTGTTTACTTGCGATGATTCATCTAATGCATGTGAAAAAACGAGAATAGCCTATAAAACGTCTGAATGTCTTATTATCACTGTTATAGGGAAAAGTCTGCCCTCCGATTTCGGAGGATATTAGTGAAGTATCAAGCAACTCGGTGGCGTCAATGTAATATGAATCTTTCATTAAACCTAGCATTTTTGTTTCTTCTACAAATTAAAAAAAAAAAGGCTAGGTAGCAGGTTAGAGATTCAACCATTAGTCAAATGGTTGACGTATCCTGATACGTCTCTTAAATTTGCCTTTTTGATACGCATAGCATTTCCGATACTTTAAACCTTGATCATTATTACTGTTGTTGATAGAAATGGAATACAAAACTTAAATCAACAAAAAATGAAATCATTTTCCCATCTGAGTTAAACGGGTCAACATATGACAAGTCAATGGTTCAAACATCTAGGTCAAATGGATCAACTTAGGATGTCATAATTAAATAATAAAAATAAAAACAGATAGAATAGAAAGAGAATGTAAAAAATTTTGGACACATATAATCCATCATCATCCAAAATTGCCCTATTCAATGCACATACAGATTTACTAGTAGGTCTACATGACCAAGACATCAGAACATCAACAACTGGAAGAAGCTCATGATATATATATATATATATATATATATATATATATATATATATATATATATAACATGTTGATTGGAAGACTTACAACTTATATGCATCTTTGGAAGACAAATAGAGAGCCCCGGGAACCAACTCCCAACCTTACATTCTCATCTATGTAGGTTATTTCTAGCTTGACCTCACTCTGACCACCATACTGGAATTCCAATGCCCCTACCTTCAGTTGAGGAGGTTCAAATACAACTTGAATCCACTTATCATCCAATGCTCTCAGTTTACCTAAATCACACAAGACAGAAAAATCATAAATGTGATAGCATGTAGAGGGAAAATCTTGGGACATTAGTATGGTCACTAACATGGAGATGTACTGTCCTTGGCACTGTGCAAATAGTACATACTGACTGTCAGGAGGTTCAGGTAAGGTTGGGCATTGAACCAATAGGAATGGCAACGGGGCAGGTTTGGGGCGGGGATCATATTTTCCCTCCCCAACTCCGATTCTGAAATTAACCCTATCCCCGTTCCCAATCCCCACCAGGGATAAAATGCCCTCCATCCCCAATCCCCGATGGAGATGGTTTCCCTGTGGGGACCCGAATCTCCGAAATATTTTTAGATAACAGTATTTTTTTTGAAAAATAAATTTACTTAAAATAAATACAAATTTTAAATTAAAATATGTTCTGATATATATAATATAATATAAATAATATATATATATATATATATATATATATATATATATATA
>NW_010729101.1:1549602-1564968 GCF_000365185.1 Nelumbo nucifera | reverse complement strand
CTTTACTCTCTGTTATTATTCAATTTCACTTATGCTTAATCTAAATTTTATCGTTGGAATGATTCTTTTCATTAATAATATGAGTAGCTAAATTTCTTGATCTAGGATTTGGATGTAGTCTTTTGATTTGCCTATGATAGATTTTGTTTAATTGATTGGGTCGTTGATTGTTGGAATTTATCTTTTATCTTAGGGATTAATGCTAGTAATTAATTGGCCATTAATTATTTGAATTAAGGTATTGTGTGAAGTAGCGAGAGTGGAAGCATAATACTAGTTCATTGAGATAATTGACCTAGGGTATGTGTTGCTTAGAGATAAGAACACTCCTTTGTGATTGTTAAACTTTCCATTGATCTTAATGGGTTGGTGTTCATTGTCCATGATCACGAGAGTAGACACGCAGTTAGCACAAACACATGTGTTGTATCTTGAGAGAGAACTTCATATAATTTGGGGAAATCTGATAATAAATTCCTACAACAATAAACCAATCTAAGAAAACATAAGTATGTCATAGGTAATCATTTGATGAAACCCGAATCTTAGGCTTTTTATAATATTTTGAATTAAACCTATTTACTTGCATTATCATTTCTTTAATTTGGCCTGAGAATTGAATTTCTAATTTCTAAATAATAGAGAAATCTTAAAATTTGGTACTTGACAACACCTTCCCTGTGGGATCGACACTCTATTCACACACTATTACTTGCCCACAATCTGTATACTTGCAGAAATCGTACAACACTAGCCGAGGGGCCACTGACAAGAAGAGGAAGGAAAGGGATGGCCATGGCCACGACCACGACCACACCAGAAAAGACGTCGGTCCCTTCCTTTAACAAGTATACGCCACCAAATTCCACCCGAACACATATACTAATACAAATAAGGAAGGAGGAAAACATGAAGTGGCCGACCAAGCTGAAGAGGAACCTTAAAAGAAGTAACCCCAAGAAGTACTGCAAGTATCACCGCGGCACTGACCACGATACGGAGGACTACTATGAACTCAAGAATGAGATCGTGTCCCTCATCCACCGCAGGCACTTGAAGGAGTGTCGGAGGCGACGCTAGCGCTTCAACCTTGCAGCAACAGCAACAGGTCGGGCCCAAGCCCATCACCCCCTAACTGGAGTTATTGAAGTCATCGTTGGGGGCTCGGCCTTGGGTGAAGCATCCGCCTTGGCCCGAAAGGCATACGCCAGACACTACAGCATCCAGAGCCCGACACCTAAAAGGCTGAGGCCAGAAGACACCATCTTCTTCTCTGACGACGACCTACAAGGGGTCTTGTTGCCCCATGACGATGCATTGGTGGTGTCTATGACTATCGCCAACTACATGGTGAAGAGAATCCTCATGGACAGCAGCTCCTCGGCCGACATCTTGTTCTACGACACATTCGAGAAGATGCAGTTGATGCTAGTTCGGTTGCAACTTGTGGACGTGCCACTAGTCGGGTTCTTCGGAGCAGTCGTCAAGCCCGAAGGAAAGTATCATCCTACCAGTCACATTAGGGGTCGAGCCTCGACAAGTCACTCGGATGACTGAATTCTTGGTCGTGAAGATAGGCTCCCATATAATGCCATCATAGGGAGACCAACCCTTCATGCACTCAAGGCAGTCATCTCGTTTTGTCAACCTCGCCATGAAGTTCCCCACTGAAAATGGCGTGGGAGTAGTTAGGGGGAACCAGCAAGTTGCCAAACAGTGCTATGTTACAACACTAAAAGGCAAGAACAAAGAAGCCTTACCACTGTAAGGGCTCGACCTTGGGGACAAATCAACGAGCCAAGGCTAGCCGGCCGAGGACCTCATCACGGTTCCCCTGGACGAGGCTGAGCCCGAGAAGATGGTACGAGTCGGGTCACCCCTCCCTTAGGACACTTTTCAAATTGGTAAGCTTCCTCAAAACTAATGCCTACGTCTTTGCTTGGTCTATCGCTGATATGCCAGGAATTGACCCCTCGATAATTATTCATAGGCTAAGTGTGGACCCGAGCTATAGGCCAGTTTGGCAAAAGAAAATGAACTTTGCACCGGAGTGTTGGAAAGCCATCGGAGAGGAGGTGGATAAGCTACTCAATGTCGGCTCCATCCGAGAGGTACACTACCCTAAATGGTTGTCTAACATGGTCATGGTTAAGCTAATGGAAAATGGCGCATTTGCATTGACTTCACAGATATCAACAAAGCCTGCTCAAAAGACAACTTTTTCCTTTGTCGAGGATTGATCATCTCGTCGACGCCACCACAGGGTACGAGTTGTTAAGCTTTATGGATGCTTTCTCTAGGTACAACCAGATCAAGATGCACCCCGTCGACGAAGAACGACGGGGCCACCTACTGCTACAAAGTAATGCCTTTTGGACTGAAGAACGATGGGGCCACCTACCAACAGCTAGTGAACAAGATATTCAAGGACCAGATGGGGAGGAACGTCGAGGCCTACGTCGATGACATGGTGGTGAAAAGCCTAAAGGCAAGCCAACACACCTTGGACCTCGGTGAGACCTTGGGGGTACTAAGGAAGTATAACATGAAGTTGAACCCCAGCAAATGTGCCTTCGACATCACCTCGAGCAAGTTTCTAGGCTTCGTGGTCACTCAACGAGGCATAGAGGCCAACACTGACAAAATACAAGCCATACTTGACATGGAGCCTCCTCAGTCCATCAAGGAAACTCAGAGACTCACTGGACGAATTGCAGCCCTCAGCTGATTCATGTCAAAGTCAGTCGACCGCTACATACCTTTCTTCCGAGCTATCAAGAAGCTGAAGGACTTCTAGTGGACTGAAAAGTGCTAGAAAGCCTTTGAAGAATTGAAGTCCTAACTCATGTCGCCTCCTCTTCTCACGCGACCCCTCCCGAGAGAGACCTTGTTCTTATACCTCTCGACCGGGGACGAGGCCGTTAGCTCAGTTTTGGTATGAGAAGACGAAGGAATTTAGAGGCCGCTCTATTATGTCAGCAAGGTCCTTTGTGAAGCGGAGACCAGGTACCCAGAAGTGGAAAAGATAGCCTTCGCGCTGGTAGGCTTGGCCAGGAAACTGAGGCCCTACTTCCAAGCACACAGCATCTCGATACTGATCAACTAGCCCCTCAAGTCAATACTCTCCAAACCAGAGACCTCGGGTCAGCTAACCAAGTGGGCCATCGAGCTATCAGAGTTTGACTTACATGACCAGTCGAGAACCGCAATAAAAACACAAGCACTGGCGGACTTCTTGGTTGAATGCACTTTCAGTCGCACCCTCGACCAGGCCCCCAAAGAGGATGAGAGGCCTAGGTCCACCTGGACTTTGTTCGTGGATGGATCCTCCAACGCCAAAGGAAGCGGAGCCGGCCTCATACTTCTCACCCCAAATGACAAGTTGGAGTATGTGTTGTGGTTTGGCTTCCCTGCCTCCAACAATGATGCCAAGTATGAGGCCCTCCTCGCCGGCCTACAACTTGCCAAAGACCTCGAAGCTAAGCACATTGAGGTCTTCAGTGACTCAAAGCTGGTTGTGAACCAAGTGAACGGGGGAATATGAAGCCAGGTAACCAAATATGGCTAAGTACTTGGCTAAAGTCCAAGAACTAATCAACCACTTCCAGCGCTTCGCCCTGCATTAGGTCCCACGGGCCGAGAACACAAGAGTCGGCACCTTGTCCAAACTTGCAAGATGTTCGGGATCGACCCTCGACCGCACAGTACATGTTGAGAACTTAGCATGGCCCATCATTGAAGAGAAGCAAGTGTATCCCATCTAAGCCAAGCCTTGTTGGATGGACCCCATCATCGCCTACCTACAACGCGAGCAGCTTTCGTCCGACAAGAATGAAACAAGGAAGGTCCAACGACAGTTAGCCCGCTACGCCCTGCTTGAAGACAAGCTATACAGAAGATCCTTCACTTTGCCTTACCTCAGATGCCTCTACTAAGAGGAGGGCAAGTATGTGCTCCGAGAAATCCACAAAGGCATCTGCGACAACCACCTGGAAGCAGAGCTCTAGTACAAAAGGCACTCGGGCAAGGATACTTTTGGCCAACCATTCAGAAGGAAGTTATTGAGTTGGTATAGAAGTGTGACTGATGCCAGAGGCACTCTAACATCCTCTATCGGCCTGCAACGACCCTCTCGGCTCTTAGTAGCCCCTGGTCCTTTGCAAAATGGGGAATGGACCTCCTCGGACCATTCCCCCCAACCACCGAGAATAGGAAACACCTCGTTGTTGCAGCAGATTACTTCACCAAGTGGGTCGAAGTCGAGCCCTTGGCAACCATCACGGCTAAGACAATCCAAAGTTTCTTCTGGAAGAATATCATTTGTCGTTTTGGCATCCCCCACATGCTCGTTACAAGCAACGGCCGACAGTTCAACGATGTGAGGTTCAGAGAATGGCATGGAAGTTTGGGGATAAGACGATAGTACACCTCAGTCGGCTACCACAAACCAACGGGCTAGCCAAGGTCACTAACAGAACCATCCTGGGCAGGCTAAAGGCGAGGCTAGACAGAGCCAAGGGACTTTGGGCAGATGAGCTATACAACATTATGTGGGCCTACCGGACGATACCTCAGACTGTCACGAGTGAAACTCCCTTCAACTTGACATATGGAACAGAGGTTGTCATCCCAGCAGAGATCAGCCAGTTGACGCTTCAAACCAAGGCATTCCAAGAAGCTGAGAATGATGAACAGTTAAGGAATAACCTTGATTCGTTGGAAGGTGTCCGAGAGCAAGCTCAAATCAGGGTCGCGGCCTATCAGCGAAGAGTTGCTAGATATTACAACTTCTAGGTTAGGGAGCATTACTTCAAGGAAGGTGACCTCATCCTCAGGAAGGTTATGGTTCTTGAGCCTGGCGCCAGAAAGCTTGGCCCTAACTGGGAAGGGCCCTATAGGATCAAGCAAGTGGTCGGCCTCGACACCTTTCGGTTGGAGTACATGGGTGGAGGACAAGTACCTCATACCTAGAACTCTAAGAACCTCCGAATGTATTATCAGTGATGTAAACATGGCTAGTGAAAATTTTGTGAAAAAAGTGTGCAAATTCCTCTCACCTCGGCTTGATTCGCCCTAGTGCAAACGTTCTCGTTTTATCCAATCGCCAAGACTCCTCGGCCAAACGATTGGCCGTAGCACACAACCTTCGTTAAGGTTATACGCTCCGACTAGACGTCGACCCAATGTACATGACTCTTTGAGAGTCATATACCTAGTCACCTTTTTAGCTAAGGCAAGAACTTCCAAGACCTCGGCCATTGTTAATAAGCGGCCTACGGCATTGGCCTCAGCCTTAAAGACCCTCAAAATAAGCGAGTCTTTGTGTAGGACAAAGAGACAACATCGGCCCATTACTTAACACAAACCACGATGAACAACACACAAAGCAAATAACGCTACTCCATCAAGGTAAAGGCACTCCGCGACCTCAGCCGCGTACCATTCGCTGGGCCTCAGCCACGCACGAGTCCGGTCTCTAAGTCCCTAAGGAAGAACATGCCAGGCAAGCTAAGGCAATCACCTCCCTTCCTTTTCGCTAAGGAAGAGGATCCCGAGACCTCGGCGAAAAGAGTTAGCCTCAGCCTAAAAGCCTTAAGGTGAAACACCTTTACGAGTAGCTAAGTCAGGAGTTACGAGTTTCTTTGAAAAATCCTCCCCTTCGGGGGAGGCATCGGCTCCTTGCGTAAGACAAAAGAAAGACGGAAGTAAAAAGAAATGACATATTTTACAAGAAACTTGATGTGGCAAAAAATTCGTATATTCATTCAATTTTCTTTACAAAAAGAGGCCTTTGATGGGGGAGGTCAAGCCCCTTACAAAAAATATATCAAAAATAAGAAAAAGAAACAAAAACTATGTCCAAAGGTCGTTGCAGAAGGGAGCCTCTACCCTACGCAAGCATCCTCACTCGGCCTCAATGTCAACATGCTCGTCGGTCGCCACCTCCTGCTGCGTGCATTGTTGAGTGCCGCCTGCCATCTTGGCTGCCTACTAGCTCGGAAGGCGAGGACCCAGCAAGTCGACATCAAAGTCGGGGAAGAACGCCAACACTTGAGCCCGGGTATCCTCGATCCCCTCCAAATATGAAGAGGCACCGAACTCGGCCAGCTCCTCCTTGTGAGCCTCCGAGGCCTTGTACTCCTCCACAGCTCAGGTGGACGCCTCCTGAAGCCTCTGCTCCACCTCAGCCAATGAGGCCCTGGCGGCCCTCAGCTGCACCCTCTTGGCCGCCAGATCAGCCTCAAGCTTCTTGCGACACTTGTGTTCCCCACGAGCCATCTTGACTGACCCGCTCCTCGGCCAGCTAGCACTTCAGCTATTTGATCTCCTGCGACATCCGCAGTTGATGTGTCATTACTTCCATCTTGTCACTGAGGCTGATAGCGCAAGAAGACGTCTGCAAAGATACAAAGAATTCATGTCAATTAGAAAAATATAAGTAATAAAGCAGTCATAAAGCAAGTAAAGGTCCAGCCTTACCTCGAGCAGCTTGTCAAGCAACGTCTCTCGGATAGCTTGGGGGGAGACCTGGATCCACGACTGATGATCTCCAGTAGGAAGCATGCTGGGGATAAAGGCGCGGTCGACACATGCGTTGCTCAAAGATTCGCCCTCCCTAACGCTCCAATTCGAGCGGAACACCCGGCACACCGCTAGTGGAATGTCGTCCCGTGGGTCCGAGGAGTGAGGCCCCAACTATCGAGACCCCCCAGCAGCACCCTCGGCTCGGTGGTCCCTCACCACAACCTTATTCGTCCTCAGATCTTGAGGGACCTCGCCTAGCCGCTTTGGTGTGGCCACCTTTCTCTTCTCGGCCTAGGCATTCCCCTTTGGTCGAGGCTATTCCCTCTCACTCGGCTTCCATGAAATCCCCTCGGTTGGGCACTTCTTGGACTTTGCCATCGCAGTTTGCAACAGTCTCTCCTTCAAGCCGTCGTCCATCTCTACAACCAAGAAAGACGACCAATGTTAGAAGAACGACAATTAACACTGAACAAGTAACACAACTAGCTGACAACAGGAGTGCCCAACACCTCTTCCGCCACTAAGGGTCTGGCATGAATCGTCCCAATCAGCCGAATCCGATTCATCACGGCTGACTCCTCACCGTTGTACGACCTGATCCTCTTGGCCAACGAGTTCGGCGTTCCCCAATCAAACCGGAAGGACCATCCTTGTGGATAGCTAATGAAGAAAAACTTCTTCCAGTTATGGACGGCCGACAGGTTGTCCACTACCCTACCCCATCGGCCTTGGAAGTACCACAGACTTTCCCCGTCAGGATGCTTCCTCAATGCGAATAGACCCCGGAAGATTTTCAGGGTCACGGACACATCTCTGAGGCAGGGCATCACCAACACGGCCACTATGGTCCTAATGGCGTTTGGAGCAAGCTGGCAAAGGGAAATATTATAGTAGTTAAGGATTTCTGGGACGAGGGGAGGCAAGGGAAAACGAAGGCCGAAGTGGAGGTAGTGCTCGTGCACAGACACCTCCCCTCGGGGGCTGCCACGACCGGTCACCAACATAGGGGACTCTAACCCTATAGCCCCCTGGGATATGGTGCGTCTCGGACAGAGCCCTCACTTGCTCTTTGTCGAGCTCACTATCAAAGTTGGAGCGGGGGTGACACACCAATGTCACGCTTCAGCGATCGGCCTCGGCCTGCTCCTCGGGTGTAGGTTCGAGCAAATGGTGAAGACTCGCTCAACCAACGTCCCTGTTTAAAGGAAAACATATGGCTCAGATCTCTTTGATCCAACGACCACAGACTAGCCGATCTGATAGCCCAAATCGATGGGCTACACGTGGCATCAACCTCGGGAAGACGAAACGACACCGAAGGGATGATCCAATTCGCCTATTAGCTCCGGGTCAAGAACAACCCAAACTGTACGCCCCTCCGCACCGTTTCGTGCATGGCCTCAACCGATCAACACCAACACCCATCTCGTGTACAGACCTACACCAGATGACGTCAACACCCGTATGGGGCACGATCGACGAACGCAAACGTCCCACACTTGTGCCAACCACGGTCACGCGTTCTCAGCCCATAACGATCCTCCACTGAGATGGAGAGTGAATAGAGAAGCAGTCGCCACACAGCCGCCATAAAGAGTCCTCTACAACCGAGGCCGACATTTCCACACAACTCCATTGTACTCTCTTCAGCCGAAGCCGAGGTATCCTCACAACGCGCCATCCGACCTCAACCACTACGGCCTCGAGAGTGAGGGGTAAGTGATGTAGAGATACTTGGCGGGCCTCAGATCGCGCCATGTGGCGTCGGCTAGATCGAATCCTGGCCACACATCATCAACTACATCCAACCACTCCTAAGGCAATGTTAGCTATAAAAGGGGGAAGTCACCTCAAGGTAAGCATATCCAGAATCCCAAGAGAATCATCCTTATCTATTAAGGACTAAGCTCTAAGCTCTCGTCTCTTGCCTAGTTCGACCCCTCTTAAGCATTCGGCTAACTTGACCGTCGGAATCTCCGCCCTTGGGATAACACCCAGGGCCTCTAACATGTGCTTTTCTCCTGTTTACAGATCAGACCTGTCGGCCTCGGATACTAGCGAAATCACCTTGTTGCCCTCGGCCTCATATTTGGCAGCAACACATAATAATGGTTCTTCACCGGCAACTGTCATTGGTCCACTTAATCTATTCTTCACTGATTAGTTATTTCAGTACCCATTTTACAAAAGGGTAAAATGGATATTTAGAAAAAAAAGGATTGGTTAAAATGTCTTTTGTCTGGGTCAGTGACGGAAGGGAGGTCTTTGTCGAATTTTTTAAAAGTTCAGGGGAGGTTTTCATTAAAGTGAAACTATAGGGAAGGTTTTTATGATTGTCAGAAACTATAGGTGAAGTTTTTGGTATTTTACCCAAAAAATAATAAAATTGATTTATGAAGATGCACTGTTTACCAATAAAATACTTTTGTAGGCATTTCCCATAGTGAAAATTTTTTATGCGGTACTTAATCATATGTCAGTAAGGCATTATTAGGGTTTACCTCCAAAAATAAGTGGGCATTTTACAGGCTCATCAACACAATACTTCTGCAATTGCTGAGCCACTTCTGCTACTCCTAAGTGTCCTTCCTTGGTTAACAGAACTCCTCGATCTGTTCCTCTTACCTAATTAAGCAAACAACACAGTTCCTTCTATTACCAGCTCATAAAATGAAAATAAAACAAGAAAAGGAAAATTTCACATAAGCAGTTTCAGAGGGAACACTTCTATATCATTTTTACCCAAAAGGAAGTACCTAAGCAAAATCCACTGGTATCCAACCATTGGCAGCTGCGCAGTAATTAGTAGTACCCCTGTAGCACCTCTCTGACATGCAAAATTCTCAACCAGAAGTTCATGATGGGCCACTCTCTACTTTGGGAGGTGGATTTATCTTTAATACAATTTGTTTCCTTTCAGGATCTGATAAATTTAATGCAACTTAAACATTCGTTACAAGGAAACTACAGGTCTTCATTCTAGTCATGGTTAGTCTGCAATCCAAATTCATCTAAAACTTCCTAATTTCCTATTGCAAACACTAATAATCCCATATCCCATTTATCCACTATCGTTCTATACTAGTATAGATTCACTAAAATCCATCTCTTGGATCTAATTTTCAACGTTCGGAAAATTTTAGGAACCTTTTTCACACTTATTACATTCAATATTTAGCCCAAGTATCATATAAATTGCAATGTACTTATAAAGTTATATTTCAGCACAACTGAGACACAATGCCGACTAAAAACAAGCGAAACAGGAAAGCAGAACCGAAATAACAATCAACGAGATGAACTTGATGTGAAACAGTAAAGCCAATGAATCCGGAAAATCATCAAACCTTGGAGAGAATTGACACGACGAGTTCATCGGGACTGGTTCGAACCTCCTGCGTCGAGATCGAAGCAGAGATTCTCAATACTTTCCGCTGCCACCGAAGAGGAAAATACAGGATAGATGGAGGGTTTGAGGATTTTGAAACAGAAGTTAGGGTTTTTGATTTGTGAATTTCGGGGCCAGTGAAGGTGGAGAAGAGAGCCAGAGAGGAAGCCATCATCGACTCGTACGCAGGCAGAGACTAGAGCAACGGAGCGTGAGTTCTTGTGATTATGATATCCGCCAATTCAAGCGCGTAATACACGCCCTTAGTTTTAATGGTGCCACGTAGGCACGAGAATCGACGTTCAGTTGATGGATCATCGATCAGTTCCGTCTACTGGTTATCTTTACTCCACGTAAGCAAGAGTGTATCCCTACGATAAATTGCGATAAACGATAAGGTCGGCTCATTAATAAGATGAAATAAAGAAGAGAAAATTTCTTAAGCTATCCATAAGTTTTAGAAAATTTATTATTTATACCTCTACTGTTTAATTGTTTTAAAGTAACTTCAAGTTTTTAAATAATTGTCTAAAACCTCTGTATTAATTTCTCGTCGTACTCCGTCACACGTGATATTACGTCACAGATATATATTTTAAAATTCTTAAAATACCTTTTTATGGTTCTATCCCACTCCGTCAGTTTCCGTTTCTCTTTGATTTTGATTCTGTTTCCGATTTTATCTTGATTCTGATTTTGATTCTGTCGTCGTGTACATCTTCGGTTTTGACTCCGACTTTGTCTCTGATTCTGATTTTGATTCGGTTTTCATCTATGCCTCCGGCTCTGACTCCAACTTTGTCTTTGATTTCAATTCCCATTTCGATTATGACTTTGTATACGTCTCCAGCTCCAACTGATTCCGATTCTGATTTCATCTTCGTCTACGTCTCTCACTACAACTCTTATTTTGATTCCTATTCCATCATCTTCTAAGTCTCCCGCTCCAATTTCATCTTCGTCTCTAACTCCGATTCCAACTTCGACTCGGCAATTTCTATAAGAGCCCCTCTTTAAAAGATTTTACCAGTAACATCACACAAGCTTCCTAGCATCAATGACTAAAGAACAAATAATCCATTTTCACTATTATCAGTGTTCTTCATGCTCCCATTCTTTGTAAAATCATATACTCAAAGTTCAAAGTATCGATATGTATCGACCTATATCGGCCAATATATATCGTTTCGAGATCCATCTGATACACCCCTACAGTGGATGTATCGGGAATCTGACCGATTCAGGGTGTGAAAGAAACCTAAATCGATTTCTCTGAACCAGTTGTGAAAAAAAAAATACTAAGAGGCACTTCGTCAGATACACCCATACCGTCATATCAGGTGTATCGATATTTTAAACCTTCCACACACCTTAGCAAGTCTCACTCCATTCTCCGTCTCCGATTCCTCCTATAAACAAGATCAACACTATCGTCACCACCCACAAGTCCCACTTCACTCTATGAGAGGCACTTCGCAAATTCTTGAAGCGGCAACGGCTGTAGATGGGAGGGTTAGAGGTAGTTGCAGCGGCAGCAGTTAGGTATCGGTAAAGTTAACAGGGAGGAAGGAGCGACCAATTTGATTAAGTTGAAGAGTTTTTTAGAATAACAATTGTATGATTGTATCATACTAAGCTTATCATCTCTGTCTTCCATTAACATACTTGTCAGTATTTTATAACTTTGAATAGTTTCAGCGACAACGTCTCACCCCCTCCTATCAGAGAGAGCGGTGGTTTCAGTGGCGGTTCCAATGGAGGTGGAGATTCGGGCACTCGTGGTGGTGGTTCGGGCATTTATAGAGGTGGTTCGGGCGGTGGAGATTTGCAGCGGCAACGATGTGGTATTACAATGAAACAGGGGAGGTGAGGTCGAGGGGGGGAGAAGAATAAGAATAAGAATAAGAATGGGAAGAAGGAGAGGGAGAGGAAGAAGAGAAACGAAAAGAAATCAAGTTGGGTTTGAGGCTCTTCGTCGATTGGAAAAGATGAACCACTCGTCAAGTTGGGTTCGAGGCTCCTGATCATTGGTGCCACCTGTCGTTCCTGAGATATAGATTGAGCGTTGGGTAGTGTTTTTTGACAGGCCCTCATTTTAAAATTTTAAAGAAGAATGATGGGTAAAATAATCTTTTTAATTCTTTAATTAACAGACAAGATTCAATCAATTGTTAGAAGTAGTAGAGATTCTTTAAGATAATACTCAAACAGTGAAGGTATAATTAATCAATTTTTTAAATCTTAGGAATAGTTTAAGAAATTTGCCTTATGGTTTACAAATTGAGTAATTTTTTTTAAAATACTCTTATGGTTTAGAAAATTGGTTAATTATACCTCTATTATTTCAGTATTGTCTTAAAGCACCCTTATTATTTCTAACACTACCCGATGCTCAATCTGAATTTTGGAAACGACATGTGGCATCTACCATCGATTCGGAGTAACGACATGGACGTTCTCTTGGATAATGGTGGGGTTCATTTCTACATCACCCTTGCAAGTATTGAATTCGCTCCCTTGCAAGCTAGCAAAGCGATTAGAAGTGTCCGTGGTGGTGGGAGGGTATTTTCATGTTATCTTTTTATGAAGGAGAGGTGTAGGAGGTCGGATTTTGAAGAATAATAAATAGAAAAAAGTGTCGTGAATTGGAGAGAGAGAGAGAGGTCATTTGAAGTGCTTCACATGCAATTATTGTAGATAGTGAAGTGGGACTTGTGGGCGGTGTTGTTGATAGAAGGAACCGGAGATGGAGAATGGAGTGAAACTTGCAAAGGTTTTCTGTAAGTGAAATCCCAACTCCGAAAATCAACAACCCTATCCAGCTTTTCCCAACAATTGTACCCAAGGTTTTAAATATTGTTAGAGGTTGGGTGTATTGATTTGTATCGGTGTTTTTTTATGTTTTATTTATTCTTTTTCAAAATTAGTTCAGAAGAGTCGATTTAAGTCCCGTGTATCTTCTGAATCATGGCCTGATACATCCCTTGTAGGGGCATATCGGGAAGGCCCCGATACGATACGTATCGGCCAATATGGGTTAATACGTAATGATAATTTGAACATTGCTTGTGCCTTCACCTCTTCAAATTAATGGTGACAAAAGATTGTTTGTTCTTTTGTTGTTGATGCCACATAGGAATGGCAAGGGAGCGGGTTCGAAGTGGGGATTACATTTCTTATCCCGACCTTGACCCCCAAATCACCCCCCTTCCCCGTTAGGGAAAGGAATCCTCCTCCATCCCCGACCCTGACGGGGATGAATTCCCTATCGGAGACCCAAATTCCCAAGGGTCACTGCAAAATCTAGACTCCTAATCTTAAAACAGTTGGAGCAAATGCAAAGAATCAACAAAGGTTCCAAAAGATAGGAATGGTCCCCGACCCTGACGGGGATGAATTCCCTGTCGGAGACCCGAATTCCCAAGGGTCACTGCAAAATCTAGACTCCTAGTCTTAAAACAGTTGGAGCAAATGCAAAGAATCAACAAAGGTTCCAAAAGATAGGAATGGCCACCACAGAGGCTCCAAAAGATACGAATAGCTACCAACTCCTACACCAGAAAAAAGGAAAATAGGAAAAAAATAAAGAATCAACAGAAACCCATGTCAGAAAATCAATAACTCACCAAAGCACTACCATTTGTCGATAAAAATCAAATGAACCCACCCGCTTGAACTCCAGAAGCAGTTGCAGCACGTCTAAGACCTTTCCTTTTAATTATAAAACTAGCTTGCCCCTATAAACCCACTTGAGAGAAGAGCCAAGACAAATCCTTTCAGATTATCTACCGTGAAACTCATTCAGAATTTCAAATCTTCTCTCCTTTTACTTCTCCTCCACCTCCTCATCAAGTGGTAGACTGGTAGTCGACGACGTCTGATGTCCGATGGGCGAGTGGCAACAATGACGGTGATCGGCGACGAAGATGAAGGAAGAAGACTGGGGTTCACACTTCAAAGTTCTCCACTTCTATCTGTTGAAGACTCGAAGTGTCCTACGTCGAATGTTTTTTAAGTTTTAATCCTTTAAAAAAATGAATAATAATATAATATATAACATTATAATATTATATAAATAATATATAATATTATATTATATATATATATATTAATCGGGCCCGGAGCGGGGATTGCGTTCCCCATCCTCGACCTCGACCCTGTCAAAGTAACCCCCCATACTCGAATTGGAGAGTTCGGATATGGGGGGGTTCCTATAGAAATTGCAGAGTCGAAGCCGGAATTGGAGTCGGAAACGATGACAAAGACAGAGTTGGAGCTAGAGACGTAGATGAAGACATAATTAGAATTGGAATCAGAATTAGAGACAAGTTGGAGACAGAGTTGGAATCAGAATCGGAGATGAAGAAGGAGATTGTCGAAGTGGAGTGAAACTATAAATGGGTATTTTAGAAAATTTTAAAATACATATCAATCACATAATGTTACATGACATGGAGTGTGATGAAAAATTAACAGTAAAAAATGTTTTAAACAATTATTAAAAAACTTGAGAATACTTTAAGACAATACATAAATAATACGGGCATAATTAATAAATTTCCTAAAATTTGAGGGTAGTTTAAGAAATTTACCCACTACACTTTTGTCTTTTGCCACGACGTTTTATGGTTTACGGTTTTAGTGCTCAACACCCGAAATCAAAGTCATGGCCGCATCTGAATTTATATGAAGTGACGTCGTAGTTGGGCTAGGGCCATGTGTAGCTAAAATCATGTCATTGCAAAGTGGTGCAGGAATGATCGATCGGGAAAATCTTTATGTATCCCACTTCACAAATTTTTAGTTTATGATTGAAAGATGAAAGATAATAGTAAGGTCCCAACCAGATGCATGGTTGGTCTCCTGTTAGTCATAAGCTCGTAGTGGAGACTTGAAATCAAATTCGGCCTTTACTTAGGTTGGGATGGGCCACCCCGTTGTATAGCCTATCATATAATTTCAAAAAATGGACGACATATGATCGAGATCACATTCTATGAACCCATGGGTTCACGGAATGAGTGAATCCACCAACTAGAAAATGACACATCGACGGGGCGGGGAGATTCAAATATTAACGGGACTTTGGCTGTTAAGCGAAGGTGTCTGATTGAACCAGTCGCAAAAGGACAAAAAGCCCGAGTTCTGCACTTCTCATTTCTCACACCTTCCCATCTTTTGAGATTCTCCTCCACCAAACCCTAGCCCAGCAGCATCCACCAGTGTCCTCACTCCACACCGGCGGTCTCTTCTTCTTCTTCAAACATGTTTTACAGAATGAGGTCCCCGCTTGGAACCTTCCAGTTATATTGCGTTCAAATTGCTAGCACATGCCAATAGTTTAACTTAATGATAATGTGATTGGATACTAAACTTAGGATTTCAAGTAAAAAACCAAAATATATATATATATATATATATATATATATATATATATATATATATATATATAT
>NW_010729101.1:1524265-1545413 GCF_000365185.1 Nelumbo nucifera | reverse complement strand
GAACCACTTTGGCAACAACTTGCCTTAGCCAAGTTGATGGTGTCCCACCTGGCGGCCCAGGCGCGTCCCGACGGCCTGGCCCTGGCGCGGCCTGGCAGCCTGTCACAGGCGCGACCTGGCAACTTGGCACATGTGCCGACCTGGCAACTTGCAAGACGTGCTCACCGACAAATTCGACATACATATCCAAACACTCCCACGATCCTTGGAAGTTGGCCCACATGCCGAATGATTTGGAGGGTGGTCAGTGTGCATGGCGATTACCTCCAGGAATCTCGGACCAGTTAGACACGACCTCCCGGAGATCTTGGGGGCGGTATATGAGCAAGGCCTATATAAAGGCACCAACCCCAATGACAAGAGGCAAGTAAGCAAGCAAGCAAGTAAGCAAGTTCTAGCTCTCAGACTTTGTGATTTTTAGCTCACAGTCTACTATGAGAGTACTGACTTAAGCATCGGAGCAACCTCACCGGGTTATCCACCCTGGGTCCTCTGACATTTGGTTCCTTGTAGTCTCTAAAGAGCAACGAAGCTCATCAATTCAGCTCGCGACCAGGTAGCTCGGCACCTGGTCAGCCCAGCACCTCACAGGCAGCTCGACACCTCATAGGTAGCCTTGCACCTGGTCAGCCCAGCGCCTCACAGGCAGCTCGGCACCTCACAGGCAGATAGGCAGCCAAAGTTCTCCACTTTGGCCTAAATCATCGGCCACTTGGAAGCAGACCAAATGTAGAGGTACTTAGCCCAAAATATCGATACTTAACTAAAAATTGATTCTTCAAGTATAATTATAAATTTGTAAAGTGTAAAACCTTGTATTTTCTATTATTTTGTTTATATTTGTATTTGTACTCTTTAAGCTCAGTTTGGGAGAGTATAAATAAAAATATATACAATGCAAATATAGAACAAGTTTAAGAATGTAAAATACAATATTTTGCAATGTATATATTTATATTTGTACTCTTCCCAAACAACTTTATGTTTTATCCATTAGACTTAGAGTTTGTTTGGTTTGCAAGAATAGGGGTTTGGAATCAGAATAAGAATAGCTCATCCCAAATCCAACCACTTGGTTGGGTGGAATCAAAATTCAATTCCCATTCATAGTGTAATAGAATTCCCCCATCCCTCCCCTCACTTAGGAATGAGAATCTCATTTTAGTCGATTTTAATTTCTGTCTAAACCAAGTATGTTGGGGGAATAGACCATTTTGATTCCGATTCAAACGGATTTCAATTCCTAATTTGACTACAAACCAAAGATATCCTTACTATTTGAAAGGTCAACAAGGTATATGTAACTCTATAAATAGTTTTTGAAACTTTATAATATATATAACCTTACAAGTGGTTTTCTCAAACCTCATGGTATAAACAAAATAATTAACACAAAAAAGGCAATGATATTATGTTAAGTTCTCTGAACCTTTTACCTTTCTATTAAAAAAATAAAGAAAGGGCAGTGATACATTTGCACAAAATTGTCATCCCTAAATACCATTAAAGCTTTCATATGTTACTCAAATAACCACCTCCATCAACCTTTTATTAGTAAGATGGGCTTGAAATATTTTCATGTGAATCATGTAATACCTTATAAAATTTTTAAATACCCAAATTTCCTATCAAGGTTTTTTAGAGTTTATGTTTTTCTTATATGGCATGATGCCAAAAGAACTTCCACCAACGCCGTGGATTTTGATGAATACCACTTGATTGGTTATCACTTTTATGATACCAATTGATTGATTATAAGTTTGTAATGGCGTAAGAAGTAGGATCGAGACCATCTAGTTATATCTTGTTTAAATCCAGAAGACCTTGTCAATGGGGGCTTCTTCAATGCTTAGTCACACCTACTCCTTCACACGTACATCAATTTTTCGAGGTCAAAGTTTTTTGAACTCACAAGTCAAGATAGGGCATTGACTCAAGCAATTTTCCACCATGGGGATTCGGTGCAAATGTGAAGTGGTTGAAGTAAAAGATTAGCTCGCAGACCTTCTAAAGATACTTCGCCATGGTCAACTCTCAAGTTTTGTACTCCCCATCAATTTTAGTTTACAACGAATAGAGAGTCGCTAAAGGCATTCAATCGACCTACTCCCATCTCATTGGCCAAGGAATGAAATGCTTGCCATCACCTGTTAGCAATCGAGTTACTTCCTCTTCATCCTTGTGAAAGCCTACCACAACAACTTCTTCAACATTGAGATCTTTTTATTTCCACTGTAGGGCATCACTGGAATGACCTGAACTTTCTCCTACCTCAATAATCTGTATCTCCAAAAGTGGTTTGTTGGCATATAATATGCCCAACTTTCTGTTGATCTCTTTCATCCTTCTTCCTAGCTTGCGGAGAATGACAATACACTCTAAGGGATAGCTGATATACCTGAGGTAGATGTTCTTATAACGTCATTGCTTTTCTTCTAGCTAGGAGGAGCAAGTCTATAACATCCTCAGCCTCGTCAACCATGTCTCTCATCTAGCTCACCCATTCTTCCATTAGTGTGCTACTTTGGTGTTTCTTATTAGAATCCTTGAGAAAGGTTCGGAATTGATTATGGAGTGATCTACTTTGTTGTTTCACTCCAAGGAGGAGATTAACTTCATCAAATAACAACGAGCTCAATTTCTCCAACAAACCTATTAGATGTTGGCAAGTTGGCTATTAACAAGTTGATTGTTGACTGGCTGCCTCACACCTTGGACCTGGGGGGGCAAGGTCTTGGACCATCTTCATGAGCTAGTTGAACTACTCATGCATCATTATGGTTTGCTGGAGTGGTTGCTCAGAGGAGCAAAGGCATTTTGCAACCTTTGTGATTATCTTGGTGTTTGGTGTCCCTTGTTTTGTTCATCATGAATTCAAAGATGGTGTCAATTGCTACTTCTGGAATTTTCAACAAGGGAATAATTAGAAAGACTCGTAGATACTAATAACTTGCAACCATAAAATACGTTGAAGTCTTCGAAATTTGATATAGCCAAAACCGACCGCTAGTTAGAAACCGCCAAGTGGCAGCAAGTTGGGAGCAAAGTTGTCAATTGACAAGCTGACTTGGTCCTAACGAGCTACGAGCTGAGCTGGTTGTGATGAGCTACGAGCTGATCTAGTCGTGACGAGCTACAAGCTGACCTGGTCTTGACGAGCTAATCTGACACCAACTCATAACATGCACAAGCAACACGTGGTTGAGCTGATTAGAACATCAATGCCAGCACACTCCATGCATGCCCACTCCCTACCACATGCACACAACATGTCAACAAAGGGCTCGACAAGTGGATTGAGCTCCGACCATTTGTGAGAGACGTGTCGATTCTTGGATGAAGCCCCTCTCCTATAAATAGGTGAGTATTCCATTCATTTGGATACAACTGAACATGGTAGTACGCTACTATGAACAAGGCACGCCAGACACCTAGCACATGGAGCTCTCAAGCTCCCCCTATGAGTTCTTCAGCTCATCACATGAAGCTCTCCAGCTCACCCTACGAGCTCTTCAGTTCATCACGTCGAGCTCACCAGCTCCCCCTACGAGCTCTTTTAGCTCATTGCATATAACTCTCCAGTTCTCCTCACGAGCTCTCCAGCTCTCCTCACAAGCTCTCCAGCTCACTTTGTTTTCCCTTGGTGATTATTGACTTAACCGTCGGAATTCACGCCCCTGAGATCACCCAGTACCTCTGACATCTCTTATGGTTGCAAGTCTCTCTTAATAGTTGAGGTGACACCTGGCTTTAGCAACTTTTCATCCTTGCCCTTATAGTCAATTTTGATCCTCATCAAAACTCTTTCCCTAGGTGGAGTCTTCAACACTCAGGCTATGCAGCACGGTGTGTATATACGTGTGCGTGTGTGTGAGAGAGATCATGAGCTCATAGAAAGAGCAAGATAGAATGTATGAGGTGTGTTGGTGTGTCATACAAAAGGATGGGTGTTTATTTATAGAGGAGCTTCGGTCGAGGGAGTAATTGGCACATGTCCATTGCTGAGATGATTGCCATAACTCTCCCATTTCCTTGGTTGTTGGCTCCACCATTAATGCATGGCCATTACAGACCTTGCACGCCTTGGTTGGTACATTGGTAAAATCTCCATTTTGCCCTTGATGTAAGCCACGTGGCACCTTCTGGGCTAGTCATTGTTATTTAGACATATTAGACCCTAAAAGCGGAAAAAAATGGTAGATATTACATGTACCATCATTGTCCTTTATAAAATTTAAATTATAACCTTACAATTTCAGGCTATATTTGGTTTTATGGAAAATAAGAGATAATTAGATATTTGTGTGAGTTTTCTAAAGTAATGTTGTGAAATTTCTTAAAAACTTTTCTCAACTTTCTTTTTTTCTTATCTTTTTAAAGGAACTTGGAATTCCTACAAGCAAAACCTCAACATCCAGCTGTACATTGTGAATATCTCCTATATATATATTTTAAATTTATAGGGAGATGTTTCCAATGTGTAATTAGGGCTAGCAATATTTGACACTAACATGTGAATACAACTCAAACACAAACACGGAGTTGGGGGGGTTGAGTTTACCTTAATTTTTAGTTTAACAGGATTAATAAATGTGTCAATTTCAGCTTGACCCATTTAACTTGAAAATGATTTGTTTATGACCCGTAGTTTCAAGTATTAGATTATATACGCATATTATAGTAGATAGGTATGACATTTAATGGTTTTTATGAATTTGTTTAAGAAACAAATGTGTATCCATTTATTGGTTAATTTAAACAAATTAATCGTGTTGATGTCATGTTAATTCGAGTTATACATGTCATTTAGTAAAGGATTAAATAGGTTAATCGTATTAATTTGGGTTACACGGATCGACCCATATATTAAAATACTCATTCCCCCATGCGATGCAAAAACGACACAATAACACAAATTGCCACCCCTATGTGCAACTTGATTCTCATGCTTTCAAAATGTGTGTTGAGTTGTGTTTGTGTTTAGGAAACTAGAAATACCGTTGCTTTTGATAAACCAAATATAGCCTTAACATTGCATATGAAATCTAGAATGTTGGGTACTTGGTTAGTGACGTTAATTTTCTCTGTCCCCGTTGGATACTTGGCTTCCCCGACTCCATTAGATCATGGGTGGAGATTGTTTTGATCGGGATGGGGGCAAGGTGAGGATCGATAGAGAGGGAGACGGGGATAGGGAGTAAATTCCTTGTCTCGCCCTAACCCTGATTATATATTAAATATATACATATATAATATTATTTATATTATTTGTGATATTATTTATATCAAAATATATTTAAAATATTTGTATATTTTAAAAATCTTCCTAATTTTTAAATAAATTTATTTTTATAAATAAGTTTAGTTTAAAAATTTTAGGGATTTGGTTTTCTGATAGAAAACTCGTACCCATTGGGGATTGTGGTTGAGGATTTGTTTCAAGATTGGGGTTGGAAACAAGAATATGATCCCCACCCCATTGTCATTCTTAACTCACTCGATTATGTGTCACTACAAGGAGTATTCATTGTATGATTCAATCTGCAAAACCAAATTGAATTTGCAGTTTGGTTTGATTTATACTTAAAAATTGTTTGATTCGGTTTTACATTTTTTAAGGGGGTGTTCTGTAGTGTGAATGAAAAATTGGTGGGTGTGGACTGGTCCACACCACACCCTGTGGTAGGGACCAATGTACACCACACCACAATCCACAGCTGTTCTGAACTGTGGACAAACTATGTGGGCTAAACCAGTCCACACCCATAGTGGCATTCTGTAGTATGGTGTAGACCAATTCAGACCACACTTTTTTTATTCTATGTATCTCATGTACATTTTATGAATGATATACACAGTTAATCATCAATGAATTAATATTAATTTTTTTTTATAAAATAATAGTAAAATAATTATAAAATTATAAAATATATATTAAATATTTAAAAAATATTATTTCATTGATAAAAACATTAAAAAAATATAAAAATTAAGTAAATAGATAACACCAAAGAGAACCCAAAGCAAACAGATAACAGCAAGCACAAGCGGTGAAGGTTCTTATCCAACTCCACCAAACAAATAACAACAGTATTATTAGAGAGGAGTTAAAACAAGAAGGTTTCTAGTTCTTGTTTGCTACAATATAAAGTGAAAAGAAATCATCTTGGACAGTAACCTTCAATGAAAATTTTCTTCGTAAATAAAATAAAAAAACTTTAATTGCAGGATCAAAACAAATGGTATAGGCGTGAAGCCTCTAACATCTATATATGTATATAATTCAGTTAATTATAATATTATAATATTAAAATACAAGGGTAAATAGGCTCAAAACCATGTAAAATATTTGAATATTAATGCTTAGAACTACTACCAAGTTTAATTGCTACTACCGGCAAGCAAAGCAGTAAGGGAAGGAATAAGAGTGAGAGTGAGAACAGTTTGATTTTGATTTGATCATTGATGATCCACCCCCTATTAATCACTGCATGTTTCATATATATACATGGCTGACATTGATCTTCGTCTTCCCCCCAGCAGTCAATCTTTTTCTGTAAATAGTATTGTAAACGTACAGTATTATACACCAAAGAGAAACCAAAGCAAACAGATCGAGTCTCAATCGTACAGTACTGTATACCAAAGCGGAACCAAACCAAACCCACTGTTCTTCTTCTTATTATTATTATCGTATTTTGTTTTCGATCTAAACCAAACCCACTGTTATTGTTTATCAATAGAAATCAAACCCACATAAATGTTTTTTTGCAGCAAAAGGATTTTTGAAAGCTGAGCTAACATTCATTTCTATGCGAAACAGAGAGAAACAATATTGTTTGACAATTTGAAGAATGACCAGTTGTTGTGGTTTATGGTTTCAGTTTAGTTTATTAGATTTTACAAATCAAACCAAGCCAAATCATAAACTGTAAACCATAATTTTTATAACATATATATATATATATATATATATATAAACAAAGTGTATAAGATTATAAATATATAATAAATTCTTTAATTTTATAAAATAATAGCAACATACAAGTTTTAACTTTTAACTTTTGAGGACTGTTATTTTAGCCTTCTAATTGGATTAACTCCAATAGAATGACCAAAAATTATAAAGCTGCATTGGGAACCGCACCAAATCATAATAAAGTGGTTTGGTATGGTTGATTTCCATGCCAAAATGGTTAATTTGGTCTAGAAATTTCTAAAACCATAGTTTACTAGTTTGATGTAAGCACTCTAAACACCCCTCGAGAGGAATTTGGATTAGCTGAATGCTTTGTTTGTTCAGTGAACTAATGATGAGGTTTCACGTCAGTAATAAATTTATGGGCCCACTATGAAAGGTGTGGGCCTCATGTATTTTTATTATGGGATAAGTAGACTGCACTCCACCTCAGAATTTTGAATTCTATTGCAAATCTACAACAATACAAAATTTCAAACACCTCCACCCTAAACATCAATACGTGTATTGGCATCAATTGCGAGCTGGCACCTACCCCAACTATACGGTGGAGATAAGAATTCTGAGGGTGGACTGAATAGTAAAAACCCTTATATTATTGGCGTGGAACCTTATCATTGGTTTCTAGACATGTTCATGGGTCGGGTGGCCCGACGGGCCGGCCCGGCCCGGCCCCCGGACGGGCTTGAACAGGCTTTTTGGTCTGCGGGCTTAACCTCGGGCCAAAAAGCCTAGCCCGCATAAAATTCGAGCCAGGCTCGAGCTTTGCCAAAATAGCCCGGCCCGAGCCCAAGCCGGCCTGACCTATAGTTAAACCTAAGTAAAAACCTTATGTGATGTCCATTCGAATAAATTTTTTGATTTAAGAAGGTTGTTGATTCACTTGTAGGCCCATTGTTCATTTAAATAGGGGAAAAAACATTTGAATTAAAATAGATAATGTTCATTTGAATAGGGAAAAATTCGAAATTCTTTTATTAGGTCGGGCTTCGGGCTTTTATCAGGGTCGGGCTCGGGCCCAAGTTGTAGGCCCGTTGGTCGGACCGGGCTCGGGCTCGGGCCTAACATTTTTTTGTTAATAAAGAGTAAAAGCCCGGCCCATGAACAGGTATATTGGTTTCATAGCCTGCTAAACAACCAAAGAGTTCAGCTAAACCTTGTTCGCTACGGACGTCAAACGGTGTAGTGGTGTACGTGCTTAATTTTTAAAGTTAAACTTGCCTTTGAGTTCTGAATCATGTTAGTCAGGAAATCTGTCCCCTCACCAACTTGCGCTCCAAAAGTCTCACAGCCTTAGAATTGGTCGTGTGTCCTCCCACACGTATGCACTTCATTCTTGTGTGGAGCTAACGGGATGAAAACAAGTTTCACTTCCCTCTTTCCCGCTCATACTCGATCTCTCATTCTCATGCCCTCTAAAACTCAGTTCTTCCCACCTCTTCCCTCGCATGAGGTTGCCGAGAAATCTGATGAACGATCATTCCGACAGATAAACCAAAGGTACGTACTCTTCGTCCCTCTTATCTCATCTACTCTTGAATATGTTCCTCTAAATTTTTTTAACATTATTTTTTTTGCAATGAAAAAACGCAAAACGGGAAGAATCACTAACAGATACAGGTATCAGCTTTTTCTAAGACAATGTGTTTGGGTTATGGTTGAGCTGGCTACGGGTGCCACATGGCAGCCTCTGTGGCCGCCTTATCCCTTTAGCCAGGTCGACACCACGTAGGATGGATAAGCACGACCAAGGAGAGTCCTGCACAAACACGGAAGACAACTCCACCAGGGATGCGGACTTATCTCAAAGACCTTAGCACGTAACTTCATCTCGACAACCCCGGAAACCTCATATGAGTTGGACACGGATCTTCGGCTATAAATAGGTAACCTCCGCTCAGGGTAAGGGACTTTTAACTCTTCATACTACTACTTTGTCTCTTCACCTCGAACCAGCATTATTCTCAACTGCTCGGCTCGACCACCTACCTTTCATACCACTGACTTGAGCGTCAAAGTATCTACCTAGGGAACAACTCCTCGGAACTCTGATCCTTTTTTTTGATTTCAGATCTTGGTGTGCAGTTTTGTCCTTCCACCTCGGTTTCACCAATTGGTAGGACTATCTGACTGCGATCTTGATTCGAGACACCTTGGATCGAATAGCATCAGATTGGCGTCATCTGTGGGAAGCGTACGAAAATCCATTCCTAAATCTCTTTTCGCACAATCAAGAACCATGCCAAGAAACGCATCCGACCACTCTGGAGCTCAATCCCCATTTTGGGGATCTCGTTCCCACCGCAGTTCTCCACCTTGGAAGCCCCAGCAGCAAGCCACAGTCGACCCCACACAGTTCCAGGCAATGCGGTAGAAGGTTGACCAGATTCTTCCAATGATAGAAACGCCGGGATAGCCAACACAGGCCCCCTAGACCGTTCCCCCTTTCACACAGGCGCTTACTACGGTTGATCCTCGCTCCAAGGACCCCAAAAAGCGTCACCCAAAAAGGCATAGGGTTCGGTCTGACCAAGAAAGACAACAGTTGTCAAGAAGACTAGACTCTCCAGTACGGCCCCACGCACGTGACGACCACAACAAATTGCACCGTTCCACCTGGGTTCTGACGAAAGAACGGCTTGGTCAACATTTACCACAACACTTGATCTCGATCACCGAATCCGGTTCAGTCAGAGACTGGCCTACTGCAATACCGAAGGGAGAAAGGTTCTTAGGCGCGGCCCTAGCCAATAGAGACTCCGAGATCAAAGAACTAAAAGAGCACCTGGCTGAACTAGAACGCAGCCAAGCGGACAGAAGCACGGCTCCTCCAACGGCCCGGCCTGTAGAACACCACAACCAGTTAGCAAAGGAACTGGTCTTCGTCCAAGAGATTGTAGATGAACTCCCACCAACTGGTATGCGACCTCCACAGTTCGAGAAGTACGGCAGAGCCTCAAACCTCAACGACCACGTCAAAGGGTTCAAGGCTGTAATGATGCTGCACGGCTCATCCGAGGGGTTGATGTGTAAGGCTTTTGTCGCCACCCTCCATGGAGTCACCAAGACATGGTATGCTTCCCTTCCTCCGCGGTCCATATTTTCTTGGGAACAACTAGAGACCCAGTTCTTGGCGTAGTTCATGGCCAGCCAAAGACATTGGAAGACTTTGGCTAGTCTCATGCAGGTGCAACAGAGGAAGGGGGAAACCCTAAGAGAGTACTTGGCGAGATTCAACGTCGAGGCCCTACAAGTCCAAGCTTTGGACCAGTCTATTGCGGTGACAGCCATCATGAGCGGCCTACAATCTTTCGCATTCAGCTTTTCCTTGTAGAAGAACCCTCCTTCCAACCTAACGGCGCTCATGAAGCATGCACAAAAATACATGAACGTTGAGGAAACCCAGGCACTGTAGATGAGTGAGAAAGAGCAGCACGACCGAAAGAGGAGAAATCATGATGAGCACAAGCCGGACTGAGATAGTAAGAGACAGGACCGATGATCTGATTGAAGCTCAATGAACCCGCCTCTGACATACAAAAACTTCACTCCTCTAGACACACCTCGGTCTGAGATACTAATGCAGATCCATGCCTGCAGCTTCGTCAGATGGCTCGAGAAGATGAAGTCACAAAATAACAAAAGAAGTTGAGACAAATACTGCGACTTCCATTGAGACCACCACCACGAGACGGAGAATTGCCGCGATCTGCGTCACCACCTCGAAGACCTCGTCAAGCGTGAGTACCTCGACGGGTTCGTGGACATTAAAGAGCATAAGCCGAAGGAGGAACCACGTCGGCCCGACAGACCTCCAGCCCGAGCTTCCCATGCAAGAGTCATTGCGGTAATCTCACGTGGAATGGCCTCTGGGGGGAAGAGTAGCTTGGCTCACAAGGCATATGCACACCTACACCAAGTCGAAGATTCGATCACCTTCACCGAAGATGGCCTCGGGGGGGGGGGGGGGGGTTCAAAACCCTGCATGACGACACCCTTGTGATAACCGTTGAAGTGGCAAACTTCAAAGTCCGGCGCATCTTAGTGGACACAGGAAGCTCTGCTGACATCCTCTTCGAAGAAACCTTTGAACAGCTCGACATCAGTAGGAACCGTCTCACTCCGGTCAACACCCCTCTAGTGGGCTTCTCCGGGGACTCTCTCATGTCCCACATTACCGATGTCTAATTACACTCTTAAAAAGACCAAGGTTGTATAATGCATGTTATGTACAAATGACAAATCGAAGACCTAAAAATGGACTGCCAAAAAGGGTCGGAAAGGCTCAGGAGAAATGGATAGTGAACTGAAGAGATAAGACAAAACCTTTCCAAACAATTGGATGGTGAAGATGGGCTAGAATTTCCTAGGACACAAATTTCTGCAAGTATACATGAAGATGTTCCATCTTGACAACCGCCACCACTATTTTGTACTTCTGCATGAATTGGCATTGGCTCAACACCACCATACTGGTTTGGTGAACATATTTCAGCTTGAGGTTTTTCTGTTTTATCACCTTTTGCATGGGCTGGACAGTTGACCATAAACCAATCATCAGTTGAATGCTTGTGACCATTATACCTGTTTCAATCTAAAACCAACATATTTATTACCTCATAGAAGGCTCATTTCCCAAGTTACTACTCTTAAGGTCCTCTAGTAAGTCCTTGAAATCTTCAAGTAGAAAATCCATTTAAGAGATTTTGTGCGTGCAAATCACCTTTTTTGTTTGGATTTGAGAAATCTTGGAGTTCCCGACTATTAAATTTGAAGCTTGACATTAAAAGATATGCTAATAGCTTTGAATTATCTATAATGAAAATTTAAGAAAGTAAGTTTATTCTCACCTTCCAAGTATTTTCAAGACTCTGGTTGGTGTTCTCTGTATTAACTTTTAGTGCAAGTGAGCTGAATAGTTCTTAGTCTTTTCAAGAAACGCCGGCAGATACATTGTGTTGATAATCTGAATATGAAGTTATATATTGTAAGCATATGATAAAAACGGTACGGGCTTTTTCATTGCAAACTAGGCAACTACCCAACTGAAAAAATTCAGTTGTGAAATATAAAGAGAGAGAAAACTGCACCTGTACCTGCCGCGATTGTTCCCTTCTGCATTTTTTCCATTGCAAAAAAAAAGTTAAAAAAAAAAAACTCAGAGAAAGAGATTCAAGAGTATATGGGATGAGAGGGACAGACATTGCGTACCTCCGGTGTATCTACCGGAGCGATCGTCTGTCGGATTTCTTGGCAGTCTCAGGCGAGAGAGAAGGTGGGGGCGGCTTGAGGGCAAAGGGAGTGAGAGGCTGAGTATGAGCGAGAAAGAGGGAAGTGAAACTCGTTTTTGGGTGAAAATGTAAAATGGGAGTTACCAAAATGAGGCGCATGCGTGTGGGAGGACACGCGGCCGCGCAAGCTGGTGGGGGCAGATTCGAACTCACCAAATACGAGATCTGGAGTCTGGAGATCATCCGGTTTTGGTTGAACCCCTTACCTTGCTACCTCTCGCGAAGAAAGTTTATCTTTAGTAGTGTTTGTCTTAGAGGGTCTGAATGTAATTTGCCGTTGGTTCGCACTTCGCAGGCGATCATCTCGTAATCTCAAGCCCTTGGAAGTTGGAACTGATCTCTCGCACTTGTACCCTTTGGGAAAAAGAGATGGCGGGAACCATAGAAAGATACCAGAAATTAGGGCTTAAAGAATCTCTAAATCGAATATACGATTATCCATTGGCCTGCAACGAGCTCAGCTTCATATTGAGAGGAGCTTACAGCAAGGTCTCCAAGAATCTCCAGGCCCTCATGTTTGAGGGCACCCTCGCTGCGTTCCGCCGTCTTCCCGAGTGAGTACTTTCCAAGTTTCCATTGTAATTCGCTCTTTCTTTTCCTTTTGTATCTGAATTATCTCCGCGTACTGTCTGAAGTTTTGCTTATATGGAAATTTATTTATTCTCTGTGTTTTTTTTTTCCTCTTTGCTACTCGGAGGTTTCTGCAATCAAGTCTTTACTCCTTTTTTTTTTTCATTTTTTCATGTTATCTTCAGAGCTTTAATTTTGAATAATTGGCTCATAGTTCATTGCGACATTCCTATGAAGGAAAATAAGGGACAAATAGCTTAAATGTTTCAGTTTTATTTTTGCCCCACTCGCGCCCCTTTTACATCTAAACAAATGCTTTTGTTAAAATATTGAACCTTATTCGACTTTCCGTGAGATTTTGAGAGAAAATGGGGATAAGTTGATCATTATCAAAGGGGAATATAAATGGAATAATATGTTAACATTGTATACAATCTGCAGTACTAAAGGATTATCCTGATAAATATGAATTTGATTTCTAGTGCTCCTTTTGGAGAGATTTCACATTGCTGCTTTTGGCTTTGCAAGGTGGGGTCGGTCCAGAAAGCCTATAATTAATGTTTGGTGAAAATTTTGGAAAATCCCAAATTAACTATTGTCCAACCACTTGCATGGCTTTCCATTGAAGCTTCTTTTAGTGGCTTACTGGCTTCTTCAAAGCAGATGAGCTCAAGAAACTCAACCAAAGCTTAAGTCTTCCTAAATGAGGCCTTAGTCCTTATAAGATTATTGCTAAGTTGTTAACTGGAAGACTTAAAAGCATCTCATGGTGTCAGGTAAGGCAATCCACTCTCTTCCTTCTTGTTTGTACTAGTTGTTGAGGTGCTGCGTTTCATGTTATTTAGAGAGGAGCAGTTAGGAGTTATTTAAGGCTTGGGTATTGGAGAGTATGGACATATCATTTCTCATCTACAATATGACGATAAGGTTTGTCAGGGTTGAAGGTAATTCTGATTTCTGAATAAGAGGTTGATGATTGGAGTAGGAAATATTGATGGAACATTTTCATGAAGAATGTTCTTAAGTGTTGGGGTGTCAAGTAGAACATGCATTTGCATGTGACATGAGGAGATTAGGGATGGCAATTTCCCCCGTAAAACCGGGGCCCCATCCCGCCCCGCCCCAAACGGGGCAGGTTTTCCCTGGCCCTAAACAAGGACGGGGCGGGGGTGAGGAAAATAAATTTTCCCCGAACCGGGTACGGGGCGGGGACTGGTTTTGTATATAATTCCCCGAACCCGAAGGTAAATTAGTAAAATATCTCTAGGTTTAATATTGATATTTAAAATATCTCTAAGTCTTTCCTAAATTTTTAAAATCCTAGGATCCCATAATTTTGTTTTTGAGTTACCCCTAAAGTATTATAATTCAATTCTAAAATACCCCCAAATTCCTATATCCTATGTATAAATTGTCCATAAAATAGATAATCTTTAAGTAATTGCCTTGGAACGGGGAAAATTTGAGAATTCCCCGTCCCCGATGGGGAATGGATGCCCCGCCACCGGGGACGGGGCAAGGTATCATGATTTCAGGGCGGGGACGGGGAGGGGGTGCCCCGCCCCAAACCCGCCCCATTGCCATTCCTAGAGGAGATAGAGAGAGGAAAAGAGAGATGAGTGGCGAGAGAGGAAAGTAAATGGTCATTTAGTAAAGATATTTGGGATTCTTAATTGGATCCAAAGCTTTGGCTATCTCTACTTGCCTACTTGGTTTGATGGTGGAGAGATTAAAAAAAGATTGGTTACATGTAAGTGTAGATATCTATCCTAGGGTGGTAGAATTACATACTCATCAAGTGTGCTTTGGCTTGTCTTCCCATTTATTTTATCTTTATCTTAGAAGTTCTAGCAAAAATAGATCCAAAGAGATTTTTTGTGGAGTTAATGTGGTAAGTAGAAAAAAAATCATTTGATGAGATGGGTGAAGGCTGTAGAGCAAAGAAGAATGTTGGTTTGGGTATTTAAAGAACTAGGGAGCTTCATAAGGCCTTTTAGGGTAAATAGTTGCGGAGATTTGGCAAGGACAGGGCCTTTATGGAAGATGGTGCCTGGTGGTAAGTACAGGTTGGCTAGGTTTGACTGCAATACTAGGGAGGTATATTCTTTGTATGGAGTTTTTTGTTCTTTTTTTCTTTTTTTGGAAAGGTAGAGTTAAATTTAATTCTGAATTCTTAGGGGATTCCAAGTTTTTGGTGGGGGACAGGAGTAAGGTGAGATTTTGGGAAGATGAGTGGTGTGGGGATAAGTGTCAATGTGATATTTGTCAAAGGATGTATAGCTTAATTACTAATGATATCACTGTTGGTCAATTTTTTGAAAAAAGAGAACAGATTGTATGGTGTCAGGTTTCAGAACACATTGTTGGATGGAGAGTTGGAGTGTTCTCACTAGGCTGGAAACTTTTAATTGGTAATGATGATGATGTTTTATTAAATGAATAAAATAATGAGTTATATACAAAGAGCAACAATGGTCAAGCTCTCAAATAGGGGCTGACAATCCCCCCCAACCCATTCTTTGACCATTACATTAGATTTTATCCCAGAACTCTTCCCTAGTTGCCCCTTGTTTTGCACTTTTGCTAATGAGCCAGTGAAGCCATTATCTGATCTATACACCAACTTAATGATCATTTGCAATTCCTTGTTCAAGCACTTAAATCCTTTTATTGTATTGCTAAACTCCCATGGCCCTTGGTTTATCATTTACAATGTTTTCCATGGCAATAAGATGATTCTTCTTGCTATTGAAGATCAAGCCACATTCTTTAGAAATATCAGAGAAGATAATGAATATTATCTTCCATGAGGACTTCCTCATTGTGTGCCTTCTCATTGAAAAATCTATCATTTCGTTCCTCCCAGATTGACCGCATCATTGCTGCCCTAATACACCTTCGCATCATTCTTCCTCTCTTTTTTGACAGGTTGAGGAAAGATGACTGGAACAAACTCCTAAAAGGAGAAGAGAACCGCACCCATATGCTAGATACAAGTGGACAGGAAATTAATAAGTGATAGATAGACTTTTCACTAGCATAACAAAGAGTACACACAAGTGGAGATAAATACCAATTGGGCCTCCTCTTTTGAAGGATAGCACAAGTGTTGATCTTCCCATGGAACACCTCCCAAGAGAACGCTCTAATTTTAGGCAGCTTTGATCCACTTCCCAAGAGAACGCTCTAATTTTAGGCAGCTTTGATCCACTCCAGATTTCTTTCACTGTGAAAGTTTGAGGTAAGGGATGGTCAAGGGATAGGGCCTGAAAGAAAGAAGCACAATGAACAAACCTAAATTTTCTGCACTCCACATACAACAGTTAGTGTTATTTGGTTCAAGGAAAACCCCCTTAAAGAGAATCAAGTGAGTTTAATGCAATAGAGGTTTTGAAATCCCTTGACCCCCCTCATGAAACCAAAATTCCAAAAGATACCTTGAGATGTGATAGAAATGTGTGATGAAATTTGTTCCTTTTTATAAGATGAAATAGCAAACAGATTAGGAAATCAACTTTTAGGGGGCACTCCCCCACCAAGCATCATAAATAAATTGCAAGAAAAGGTGATGTTGGAGCCAATCCAGCATCCCAACCACCAGCTAGTTTCCTGTGAATAGTAGTCACTAGGCTGGAGATAATAAACAATGATTTAGCATTCCAGATTCAAGATGGTGCAAACTTCAAAGAATGTGAGGATGGAAAATTTACAATCAAATCCTTTTATGAAGAAATATCCAGAAATCAATTGGAAGATTTGAATATTAAAGGAGTATGAGGTAATATACAATACCACCAAAAGTGGGGCCTCTGCTTGTTGCTAGCTAGATGGTTTTGTAATTTCTGACCATTTAAAAGCAAGAGAGTTCCAGTTTCCAAGCATTTGTGTCATGTCGAAAGAGCTAGATGAAAATGCATTTGTTTATTCACCATAGCTATTTTGTTTTTACTTGCAACTCTTTTTTCAAGACTTTCAATATTAGAAGTCAATTCTAAGTAATCTATTGGAGATACAGACTATGGTCAACCATGGTGCTGGTTATTGGGAGCGATTGATTTGTAATAATGTTACTTTCTTTGTGTTGATCTATGCTATGTTTGTGTGGTGAAATCTTTTCACTAATGCATTGTAATCTTTTTTCTGTTAATGAAATTTGTATATTACTATCAAAAAAACGATAAAATACTAAATAATTGAACCATCAGAATCTCTATGATGCCTCTTCTTGCATGAAAAAAAAGTTCCTTATGCCTGTGTATTACCTCAAAACAACAGATAATGTCTCATTTTTCTTGTTCAATCATAGCACATGTGCTATTTCTATACCTTGTATATGGATAGGTTTTACCCAGATCCTTTTCAAACTCATTTTCTCTTAATACAAGTTTTTTTTTTTCTTTTTATGTTTCAAAAATATACAAAACAAATGATGGGTCTAAATCTTGGCTTATGTACAACATGAATGTAATTGGTTGGACTGCTCTAAGTTGCATCCTTCTTCCATCCTAACCTAATTATTTGATATTCATAGGTTTCATTGACTTGTGGATACTTTGCTGCAACACTGCAGGGTGCAAACAAGGCAAGCAGTTTCAGCGGCTAACCTCCTACTCCAAGCAGCAGAGGTGGCATTGCCCAAGCAGAAGAAAGTGCTGGCTGTCGCAGAGTTTAAGCATGCGGTGGTTGCACATAAAAGACGTTCTAAATCCCGGCAAGATGAAGAAGGTGATGATTTGCATACATTGAAAGGAGGCACCCCCTCCATTGACAGTGGGCCTGTCCTTTTTACCGGCAATTACTTCAAACTTTACTTTTATGAACAATCAAACTGAGGGAACATTTATTGGTTAGAGCATGATTGTGTGTCCTCACTCACCATTCAATCTATCTCTCGTGGTTTGTTGATCAATGTATTTATGAATCAAAGAACCCAAGGAAAAGAAAACTTTATTTAGGAAGCTCTTCAACTTGAGATACCTTGATTTGTGAAATATTATATAATTCTTCAGCCATCTAAATAAAGTAGCTTTCAGGTCTTAACCTGGTGATTCTACAGTATACTTTTGGCATAATGTATCAGACACAAAAACTGCAATTGGATCAGCAGAATTGAGGGGCTAATTAGAGGTGCAACTTGTGCGGGCCCAAACTGAGTCTGGACTGGCCCCACCCAAAGATTTACATAGGATGGGCTTGGGCTTTTGTCCTTGGGTGAGGGGTGAGCCTCAAGCATTGGGCTTTTCCATTTCTTGGGTTGGGCCTGGATAACCCAAGCCTGGACTAATTATAGGCCAAACCTGGGGCCAAGTCCCAGTTTACCAACCCAAAAGTTAAACTGAGTTTAATCCAACACAACTAGGCCCAAGCTTGACCAAGGATGGGCAAGTTGGTTGGGTTTCAAAGGTTTTCAGAATGTATTTTGTACATCTAGCTTTTCTTAGGTTTTATAGATCAACAGTAGAATAAATTAAAAACATGCACAGATGCCATTTGTAAATTAGGGGTGAGCAAAAAAAACAAAAAATCGGTTAACTGAACCGATCGGTATACATATATTTCTATATATTTTATATATATTTATGTATATTATATTATATATATATTTTATGTATTATAAATTAATAAATATGCATTATATATAAATATATATATTTATAATATATGATATTTATTATTTAAAGTATAATATTTTATATATATTTTTATAATATATATTGTAAAAATTAAAAAACCAAAAAACCGACGAACCGAACCGGTCAACCAGTTAACCGATTGGCTTCGGTTCGGGTTCGGTTTCGGTTACCGGTTTTCCAAAAACCAGTAGTGCCGATTCGGCTAACCGAACTGTGAGCACCCCTATTGTAAATGTACACATGCATGCATATAGTTGGAAAATTATATTTATTTATAAATAGCCAGCATAATATGTGTGTAATTGTACATATTTGTGCATGGATGTAAGCTTAGGTTAATCATATGCATACCATAAATAAGTAATTATACTCCATGGTGCATATGGTATAAAATATATGTACATATCTACAAATTCCCCTTCCAAGAACATCCTAAGAAAATGCACCAATTCTGTAATCATAATTCAGACTCTGGATAATTCTCCAAGCCACAGCCCTTTAATGGTTTCTCCTCCACCAAATTAACTTTTATCTAACTACGTTGTGTTGCATGTGTTATAACTTACATTATTCTAGAAGGGATGAATTCATTTGTTTCGAAGTGTAACCCCTAATGATTTCATATTCAGGTACAGCACAATTGCCCCAGGACGTGCTTGTCCATATTTTTAGTTTCTTAGACATGCGCTCTCTAGTTGCTGTGGGTTTAGTGTGCTGGTAAGTTGTCTTTCTTCTGTATACATTAAAATCTACGATCATTCCTAACCACGTAAAGCCATATGGGTTTATGGATGTGGAAAAACACCAAGCCAGCCAAGTCATTCATCTGAACTGTCTAATTGTCAAGCACCTCTTGCATATGCAAAGGGTGTATCACCCAGCAGATAATAACCCACATATAGAATGTTGAGGGTTGAAACAGGATTCATGTAGCCAATCCCATATAGCTGGAAGGCTTGGATGATGATGATGATAATGATATAAAAGTTGAGGATCAATTTAATGGAAACCAAAAGATTTTAAAGGTGATGGAAAATGCAGAGAATGATGGATTGGTCACTCCAATTGATATGATCTCTTTATGCTCCATACAAGAGAGGTCCATTCAATGACCAAACCTGGATCTGTGCATTTGTGACCATGCATATTCTATGCAACATTGATAAAAAATCTATGATGCAAGGGCTTAGCAATATGTCAAAGTTCCTAGCACCATTACTGACTTGCCATTAGTGCTTATTTTTGTTTCTGGTTTATTTACTTTTTATCTCACCTTAAAAGGTCATGGAGTTTGGCAGCAAGCGATAACAGATTGTGGCATTCACAATATGTTCTTTACTTTGGAAATTCCAATGGTTGTTCTGAAACTAAGGAGCACATTGCTAAACCAGTCCAGGAGAAGGGAGATACAATCCTGCATCAGAAGAAAAGCGCTGATCCATTGACTATTCTTGACTGGAAAGAGGCTTTTAAAGGAGCATATATAGGTATGCTGATCAAGTGTAAGAGATGTATGGCGTGGCTGGCTTTATATTGTGCAACTCGGTTCACCATGTACCACCTGTGGACATGTTTTTGTTAACAATTTAATCATATGATACAGCTAGAATGGATTAATGTAGCAGTTGTTCAATATGAAACCACCTAACAATATATTGTTCAATGAAAGATCCACATCTTTTCTACTTTGCATGTCATGCACGGACCAACTGATGGTGCTCTTCTAGTCTTGGAATCAATGCTAGTGAACAATCTTATAGTAAAGATCTAGTTGGTTTCATTCTACTGACAACAAACTAAGGCTCCATTTGGCATTCTTTATTTTAAGGACTTATCTCCTTTTTGCAGTTAGAAACTCAGTGTTCATAGGGGCATTTTAACTGCAAAAAGATAAGTCCTTAAAATAAGGAATACCAAATGCAACCTAAAAGCTAAAACATCTCCAAAGTAGAATGATATTCATTGTATGTGAACCTATAGACTTTTGCTGTTTTCCCCCTTTACTAGAAGAGCTGATGCACTGACTCTAGCCAAGGGCCCAGGGGTTGGAAGACCAAGTCTTATATGGAAAGAGCATTGTTAACAGGTGTAATATATGTACTGTTCACAGACTTAGTACCCACAAGGGTATTTTTGTAATTCTGTAGACATATTGTTATGTACGGCCAGAATAGTATAAATGCAAAGCTTCACTCGACTGAAGCTAAGTTTGTGAGGCCTTAACTCTGTAGCCTCTTCTTCTTCTTCTTCTTCTTCTCCTTCTCCTGCTCAACAAGCATCATACTCTGGGGCTGGAAAGCAAATAAAATTGTATATCTACATTCTTTTTTATGTGTGTGTCACAGTGATTTAAAAGGCGCGCCTAGGGACACAAGCGAGGCGCATTTTAGTTTAGGTGCCTCGCCCAGATCCTAGGCGTAGCACTTTCAAAAGGCGCACCAGGCGTGTGTCTTAGCCCAGGCATGCGCCTTTTGAAAATTTTATGCTTTTTTAGCTTTTTTTGAACCTAGTGGTTGTACTGGGGGCTTCGCCTCGAGCCCCTGACCAAGCCCCTCGAGGCAAACCCTAACATGGACTTGTTTAGGTTTGCCACGAGGGGTGTGGCACAAAGGTGGCTTGTGGAATCAGGAATGTAATATGTTTTACATCACATTAGCTACTTGAAGTAATGCAAT
>NW_010729101.1:1493707-1522320 GCF_000365185.1 Nelumbo nucifera | reverse complement strand
TTACATGCTTGAAAATGTTTTATATGTTTGATTTTATTTTTAAATTTTCATTTGAATTGCTTTACATGTTATGTTTATGTATTTTAATTTTAGATAATAGATTTTTTAAAACATATTTTTAAAATTTAAGTTTGTATTTTTATTAATATTATGTTTAATATTTTTATTTTTTGCATTTTTTTGAATTTTCTGACTTTATTTTTAGCTTTTTTTTCTATTTTTGCGCCTTGCTTCAAAAAGGTGTGCGCCTTGCCTTGCGCCTCGGGTGCAAATTGGCCCCTGCGCCTTTTTTTCGCCTTGCGCTTTTAAAACACTGGTGTGTCAACACTATGTTGTTGCATGCTTCATTGTTTCTTTCCCTGCTAATTGGCTCTCTTCATATTCGTTGTATGCAAACATATAGGCATTTCCCTCTCATATTGAATGAGGTTTTCTCACCATTATATTCACCAAAAGAAAATTTTATAAGAGAATAGATAAAAAGATAAAAGTAAATAGCAGATGGATATGTTTCCTTATTATATTAAGGCTGACTTGTGCTGCACTCCAGCTATCATGATACAGAGGTTCTGGGAGTCATGTAGAATGAACTCATTTCATTCTGGCTTATAAGGCAAATGCATAATTCTACTTTCTAGAGCTTAGTGGTGACAGTAATCACGAAATTGTGTTATTCCTTTCTATTATAGTATTATTTCTGGAATAAGTCTATTTTTAATATATTGCTCATTCCTGTTATGAGGAACAAGTGAATGACTCCATTGTTGTTTATATGTAAGACGTTTCTGATAAAAGTTTATGAGGTTTCATAAAACATAATAAAAAACATTTATTTATTGGCTAATCATCCCTCCTCAAAATGTAGAATGTGCTCGAACTTCTTGTTTTATTTAGTACCTTATTGATTATTCTAATCAGTGATGTTTCAGGGAATTCAATACGGAGATCTATGTCAAACAGGGGATACTGTTGGCATTGCAAATCAATTGTTTGGCTGAACAACATGAAATGTTCCAATATGCACCATGTTTTGCAACAGAAAAATCAGAAAATCAAGCCTGTATCACCTCAACAGGTAGGACAACATCTCTCTTTTTTTTCTTTTTTGTTGCTCAACTTTGAGAAGCAACTTTCAATAAATTACATAGATTACCTCCAAACTACTACGAATTGTTCAATTGAATTTGCTTAAGTTTTCCATCAACTTAATAAGGAAAAAGATCACGATGACTATCCATAAAAAATGGTTATTGTGGTTAATTGGGAAATTTTGTAAGAAATTAGTGAATTGTTCCAATGTTCAGATGATGGTTTGGTTTTTGCACTAGTCCAAGTGCAAACCATCATGTGATACTCCCAACATGTTCATAGTTCATACTGCTTCCATATCACATTCGTGCTTTGATCCTAGTTGTCTGACTCCACTTCTAATTTACTATGATGCTTTAATATATCAAATAATGGATATGGACATATGGTTCTCTTTCTGCACAAGTCCTCGAGGTGGAATGATTCTCCCAACATGCATTATGCTGATTTGAATCATATTTATAATTCCTTGTTCTTAGTATTCTGTCTCCATGTTTAGCTTTTCCAATTTAATTGGGATAACATTGGGCTTTGCGCAACTCATGGTGGAAACTATTGCGTGGTACCCTTGACATGTGCATGATCATGATTCAGTGCTTTTTGTATTAAAAGGTCCTAATTTTCCAACTGACATTTTTTCATTTCCATTTTAGTTGGGTTTAATGTTCTTCTAAATTGCCAAACTTCTGATCTTGCTGCACAACCTGCACTCCATATGAGATATTTGTTTTATAATTTTCTAGAACTAGTTGAATTTTGCCTCTTCTTTGTCTTCAGATCATCGATTATATACTGGAGGACTCTCTATCGACAATATCCTCTTCAGACAGTGAAGGCGATTCAGATGAAGAGTCCCTTTCAAAGTTGTGGGCCTATCCCAAACACATCACTGCAGCCATAAAGAGCCTGTCATGCGAGTAATCACATGGGTTCTTCTCTGGGTTCCCAGCTCTTCTGTACAGAAGAATATCAAAATGTGCATTCTTTCTTTGTAAACATTACCAAGATAAAAAAAAAAAAAAAAAAAAAAAAAAAAACAAATTTTGTGCTCGCATTGGTCAAATCATTTTTGAGATTTGATCCATATCATAATGTTTTAACAAATGCCTTGGTGTAAAGGGTGAACTATGAGTTTAGTCTTAGTGGAGTGAGCGTTTTCACCACGAGTAATATTATTCGCAACCCTGACAAGGAGGTTTTGAAGGGCATCTTCACCTTGCCATTGTCAAAGTCTCCATTTTGGGCTTATCTACACTTTCTTTTAATCTTCATCATCATTAAGTCTTATCATAAGTCATAACTATATTGGGTCAGTCTCATAAATCTTATTTCACCATTATTTTTAGGGATAAGTGGACTGCAATCCACCTCAGAAATCTGAAATTGCAGCCCCCTCCTAATCTATTAGTAGCCCCCTATAAACCACATCCTGCCCATGAATTTGGCATCAATCCATGGGCAGGATTCAGTCCACCCCTAGAAATCTTATCTCCACCCTAGGGGTGGACTAAACTATAAAAACCCCTTCTTTTTAACGAGGGAGTTCCATCTATATCCCTATCTGGTCTAAACAAAGTGATATCCTTGGTTTTAAAGCAAAAACAGCATGGTTGTCTTAGAAGGATGGACTTTTGTTCAAGATACCTTGAGGTTTAAAAATGGATGGCGAGTTCTTATTCAAACAAAGTGGAATATCCACCCCATTCAAGGGCACTTTCATTCATAAATCTGAAAGACAACAGAATTTTTACTGCTCAAAAGTGCTCAATGGATGGTTTTTTTTCCAATGTATTGATTGATATAAATATCTTTGAATGGGGCATATTGAACACTGATGGTTTGAGTTTCAGTTGCAATTCGCGGGTAAACTTTGTAAGAAATTACAGTGGAATTTAAAACAAAGAACTCACCAGTGAATTCTTGTTCTTGGACGAACATTAAAAAAAAAAAAAACTTGGTGATGATTTTAAAACAAAGAATTCATTGGTGGAGAATCATAACCAGTAGAGAGTAGAGAATCAATGAACTAAATCTCAATTGTTTTGGCTTAGTTATATTGAACAAGAACTCACTGGTAGAGAATCACAATCATCTGATCTAATCCGACTATTCGTTCTCTTTATATCTACATCTGCTCTCCCGAGTCCCGCCCTCTTCCTTCTCCCCTTGGAAGAATAGCTGAAGAAGAATGTCACCATCTCAGAATCACATAAGGGCATAAGAGGGCAAAATGGTATTTTAAATTTTTATATGAATTCATAATGTAATGGGTTATGTTCAAGTACGTGGGGTCAGCTCACAGAGTAACATTTAAGCCTATTTTAAAACCTCTGATATGTTTAAGTCAATTTCTTATGGGTGACAAGTAAGTTTATAAGAATTTAAACAATAGGTTGGATATCTGCAGCGACAGGAGAGCTTTCTTATGGGTGGTTTTCTGGGTAGCTACAGCGACAAGAAAACTTTCTTATGGGCGGCTTTCTTTGGTTCAGTACACAAAACGCCACAGTATATTCTCGTCAATAATGCCATTGCCACCATTCTTTGGTTTCACAAGCTTAAATAATATCAATATAGATTATGGTTTTATCTTCGGTGCTAACAGTATAGATTATAGTTGAAATTGGAATTTTGAATTCAATTCCAAGCATGACGAAGATTAGAGGTTATAATTTATTATTATTATTTTTTTTTTTTGAGAGTTAGGCCCGAAGGCCTAACTTTCATTAGAGATGTCAGTAGACTCATCTTTTACAATTTTTTTCAAGTCTGGTACAGATGATCAGGTACAAGCTGAGTTATAAGACAAGCCAAACCTAGCTAAGGAATGAACCACCTTATTGGTCGATTTCTTTGAAAAAGCTATTGAGAAATCAGGATGGTGATTGAGGATATTCTTACAATTATGAATGAGTGTTAGAGCACTCTGCGGAGGATTACCAAAATCTTCTAACAATAATTTAATGAGAATAGCGCAGTCACCTTCAAAAATTACTTTGGAAATACCACTAGATATAGCAAGATGAAGACTTTCAAAGAGAGCACAGACCTCAGATTTCAAGGCAGAGCATGCACTAAATGTCACAGCCCAAGCATAAATCAAAGATCCAAGATGACCCCTAATGATACATCTAGCAACAGACCGAACTGGAGAAGTGGCTTTGTCAAAGTTAATTTTAACCAGTCCAACCGGCAGCTTACACCATTTACGAGGGGGGTTGGAACCATCACAGCATGAGATTTTTGATGGTTAGGCAGAACTCCAACCAAAGAATGAGCAACAAAGGACTGGACCTTAACAATAATCAATTCAGGAGTCCAAACCTCTCCACGAAATGTAGCAATATTTCGAACCAACCAGAAGGCCAAAAGGTATGGAGGATGTGGAGAGGTGGAAAAAGAAACCTCAGGAGCAATCCAAAATGATATCAATTCTGATAATTGATGAAATAGGTCAGTTCAGAACCAAACAAAACCAAACCATCTTTACAATAGGACACTTAAGGAATAAAATGGCCTATAGTTTCCTTCTCTTTCGTACATAGTGAGCAACAAGAGTCAAAGTTGTTCCTCCACACAGTGAATCTACTCTTCGTGGGTAGAGCATCATTTAAGGCCCTCCATAAAAAAAATCATAATTTTGGGACAAATCCATTTTAATTTCTAAAACTTGGGAGTTCTGAGTGTAGGAGTCGATGAGCTGATGCATTAGTGAATTTCTTGAGCTGAATGAGGTGAAAATAATCGATTCATCAACTCATGGTTCCAATTCATTAAAGAGATATCATAAAAGCTTTATTTGCAAATTCACGAGTATCCTATTAAATGGTTGATCTGGAAGTCCAAAATTACACCATTTGCAGAACGATAGATTAAGAAATCACCGGTGATTCTCGATGCAAATATAGAATGGTAAGAGCCAGTCCCTTGCCAAAACCTACCAAATCTATAAGGTCTCTTGTAGCGGAGACTTGGGATCCAATCCGCCTGCAACAGGTTTTGGGGGAGGGAGAGGTTTCATTTCTGCACCCCAGACAGCATCTGCAATGAAACAAAATAAACTCAATAGTAACCTATTTTATCTTCCTTTGAAGACAAGTCAAATAGATTTTCAGATGTAGCCAAGGTTTCCAGACGCTCCAAAAATCAAATTAGCACTGTTTGGGCATCCTACAAATCGGCCGAGCATCACAGTCTACGAAGGTATCATATGGTGTTAGAGAGGTCTCACATTTTGAGTCTCATACCCCTCCGCTGGGACCTTCGCTTTTTTTAAAGCTCACTCGCAAAGTCTAACCAGTTTCAATGTATGAAAATTAGATCCAGTTTGAAACCGAACCGATATTGAACATAAATCGAATCCAGTCCGGCGATCTGAATTCATGTCGAGTTTCTTTTCGAAGGCAAACTTGGCCGAAAGTGCACCTCTTTCAAAGCACTTCCTCCATAGGTCCTTCGGTTCGGCAAGAGAATTAACCATTCAAAACAATAATAGTAATAAACACTGAAACACGATAAACAGTTAAAAACACCGACGAGCCAGAACCAGAAGCGATGCTCAGTGAATACGAACCAGAAGAGGTGTTCATCCCGCGGGATCATAAAATCCCACGATCAATGATCTCTGTGCTGTTTCTTTCTCGTCATTGCATCTGTAACTACGGGGATAATGTGAAGCAGCAAGAGAGGGAGAGAACTCCGAGCCGGCCATGATAACACATATTACGACTCTCCGATGAATTAAAACCCTAGAGAGACCAACACTTTATAATCAAATTGGAAAGGAGTTCACATACGGGACAGAAACCAATTATGTTCGAACACATCACACTCTCGTATGTCGTTTCGAAACTAACGGATCTAAGTTCTAGCGGCAGTATGGACGCCAAGTTTTATCAAATACGTTTAACAGGAACCTCTCCTTTGACTCCATCATTCCGGCTATTCTCTTCCCCAACCTCTCCGCCTTTTCCTATCCACTCTAATTACAGCCACACATCTCTCAATTCATAATAAAGATGTGTGGCTCCAATTCATGGCGGGTAGAGAGTGAGTAGGAAATCTCAAGTGTCCCTCTCCATCGCCCTTTTCATCTTCACTGACATCAAACCGTGAAACTCATTTGCACCTGAGCCGTTGCAACCCTCACCGTCTCTCTCTCTCTTATAACTATGCAACCTCCCTCGCCACTCCAATTAACTCCTTTCTATTTTCTCATTCTCTCTCTCTTCTTCGGCCCAAATCTCCTTTGCCAATACAACACAACCATGGGAATTGCAATTGGAACTGCCATTGTCACAATAATCGGAGCTAATGTGACATTAATTCGAGTGTTGAAACCATCATATTGTCCCACTTTTGAGGTTAGGTTCTTGTGCCCACCATTTTTATCAATAAAAAAATGGTGTCGGTGCAGAAGCAACATATGTTAAGTTGTTAATGTCAATACCTACATGGTTATTGTTTATATCAGCAAATTCAATACTCAATTGTATCAAATTCAACTACAACAACATGGCTGGATGAGTTTCCATTGTTGGAATCGTTGAAGAAGCCTAGAGATTGAATTGGTAGAGATCTTGGGAGGCCCCTTGATGGTGCAATCACGAAAGTCATTCCATTGCCACCTATATCTGGGTACTCGCGCTAAGGGATGATGTCAAACACGAAACTGGTAGAGAAATAGAAGATTTCACTGTCCAATTGGTTCTTAAACTAGAGTGAATAGGGGTAAAAAGGTATGACTTGATTGGTGTACTTTGCAAGCTATAAAACTCATCCAATTGATGAATAGTGAAACAAAATAAGAAATCATATTCAGATGTGTGTACCTATTTGGATTCCACTCTGTGTTCCGGCCATTGTTGTTGAATGCTTCCTTGCACTTCTTTCTTTATCAACTTCTTGAATTCATTGGTCTCTTTGGATCTTGAGGCCAACCGTGATGGGCGTAATGGGTCCAGAACCACTATGTGGTTTTTATAACCCCCATCCAGAGGTGGCTAGGACTCTAATAATTCTTATCGCTAATTGAGATTAATTACCCATCAAACTAATTTCAATCCAGTCCTACCACACTTAGAATACCACTCTAAATAGGAATTTGTCTCTAACTTTCAAAACACTCTCATAGACTCATATGTGTTGTGTGTCAACCCAATATATATTTTTTTTGAAATTGACAAATACTAACAATCTCCCATTGTTTGTCACAGTTTAAAAAAAAAAAAAAAAGTTTTGAAACAAAAACATCCATTGGGTTGAAACATTTTTTTTTTAAATCGAGTGGCCACTCATAAAATAAAAAAAGCAACAACATGTGTTATGAGAGTGTAAGATCAAATCAGTCTTGCTTTCAATATCCTTATGTTGTGAATCTTATTTATTGGTTTTGTATTAGTATGTTGTTAGTAAGTTGTCAGCATAGTCTATCTAGGTGTTGACAGCTAGCTTTCTTTTTTTCCTTGTTAGTTGTTTGTTATTAGGAACTGCCAGGGGCATTCTTGTAACTTCAGTTCTTATTACATTAAGTGAATATAAATAAGAAGCTAGGAATGACCAACCTAGAGTTTTTGAGTCTCAATCGACTCTCTCTTCTCCTTTCTTCTCTTCTCTCTCTCTCTCTTGTCTCTCTCAGGAAGGAATACATGGTATCAGAGTAATAATTTTGGGCTAAAAAATTATTTTCTCTCATCTGAATCTCAGTCATTTTTTTTTCTCTTGATCTCTTGGACGTGGAAGACCAAGAATTCTATCAGACTGTTCAGAATTCCTACAGCTGTTGTTCTTTGGGTTCCTCCTTGGTCGTAACACCAAATAAACTCTAACAGAAGAGGGGCGATGCTAGAATGACTCTCCTCTCTTAGTTCGATGCAATGAAAAATATTTTTCTGGGTTTGTACCTTCTTATAGGTGTTGGACAGGGGTATGTGTCCCCTTTTTTCTCCGTGGTCTATGTTGTGAAGGGCTGAGAAGGCCTTGGCTTTGAGGTTTACACTTTCGTACAAGTGCTAGACAAGGGTATGTTTTTTTTTTACTCATGTGTTGTGGCCAAACTGTTAGTAGTTTCTTTTTTTAATGACTGCTTATGGTTGAACTCTTTCTATTAGTAGACTATTTTTAGTAGCCTGTTAGTAGACTAGTTGTTAGACTAATTTCTAGGCTAATCTAAGGGTCGAACTATTGCTGAATTGATTTCAACAATATCTTTCTCCTTTCGAAAGTGAAAATTCATGAGAATTTAGCATTCTGTTTGTGTGGAATCTGCTCTGGTATATTTGTGACCCTTGTTTTCTCAATGGCAAACTATAATTCAACATCATCTGGAGTTACACCAACTCGTAGTACAGTTGGTATGATAGGTGAAAACATGATGTTTCCCATGTCAATTACCCCTTTAAATGGCCTGAACTACCTGGAGTGGGCTAAAAGTGTGAAACTTTATGTAACAGCAAGGTGAAAAGCTGGTTACATAAATGGCAGAGTGAAAGAACCCAAGTGTGAGACAGCTGAACATGATAGGTGGGACCAAGAAAACAGTATGGTGATGTCTTGGCTCCTTGCAGCCATGGAACCCGATGTGAAGAAGAACTTTATGTGGGCAGACACTGCGAGTGAGATTTGGGAACATGCCAAAACCACCTATTCTGAGCAAAGGCATTATGCCAAGATTTACTAGTTGCAAGCTGAATCCTTAACCTGTAAACAGGGAAATCGTAGTTTGTCTGCCTATTATTCAGCCCTTACTTCCATATGGAAAAAATTGGATCATTATTAGGCTATAGAGTGGAAACATGACGATGATGCTAAGGCCTACAAGAAGTTGATTTCTCAGCTGCGTGTGTTTGCCTTCTTGTTGGGACTGAATCCTGCCTATGAACCCTTGAGAGTTCAAATCTTAGGAAGCAAAGAGTTGTCGTCGGTTCAAGAGGTATATGCCCTTGTTCAATCTGAAGAAAGTAGGGTTCAAGCAATGTCAGTCTGATTACACACTCTTTGTGGAGAAATGTCAGGAACAGGTTGGTGTTTTGATAGTGTATGTGGATGATCATCATTACAGGAAATTGGAGTTTAGAAATACAACAATTGAAACAATTCCTTGCGTCTAAATTTGAAATGAAAGATCTAGGCCCTCTAAAGTATTTTTCTTGGAATTGAGGTTGTTTGCTCAAAAACGGGTATCTTCATTTCTCAAAGGAAGTACACTCTTGATTTGTTATAAGACACAGGCAAGTTAGGTGCAAGGTTAGCAGAGATACTCCTATGGATATTGATCATAAATTAGGTAACTGTGATGATGAACCTCTGAAATATGTAAAATAGTTCCAAAGGTTAGTAGGGAAGTTGATTTATTTGTCCATGACTCGTCCAGACATTGCCTATTCAGTTGGGGTCCTGAGCCAATTCATGCACTCTCCTAAGAAAACTCACTTGGAGGCAGTAGAAAGAGTTCTTAGATACATTATGTTTCTTTATTGTAACAAAAAGGCAGCCATTAACATCGCCAACAATCCTATCCTACATGAGAGGACCAAGCACATTGAAGTGGACAAACACTTCATAAGGGAAAAAATGGAAAGAAGGAAAATTTGCATCCCTTATGTCAACTCCAAGGAACAATTTGCTGATGTCCTTACAAAAGGACTTCCATACTTGCTGCAGAATGAATTGTGTGACAAGTTAGGCATGATAGACATATACAACCCAACTTGAGGGGGAGTGCTGTAAATCTTATTTATTGGTTCTATGTTAGTATGCTGTTAGTATGTTGTTTGGTTCTGTGTTAGTATGTTGTCAGCCTAGTCTATCTAGGTGCTAACAGCTAGCTTTCTTTTTTTCCTTGTTAGTTGTTTGTTATTAGGAACTGCTAGGGGCATTCTTGTAACTTTAGTTCTTATTACATTAAGTGAATATAAATAAGAAGCTGGGAACGACCAGCCTAGAGTTTTTGAGTATCAATCGACTCTTTCTTCTCTTTTCTCTCTCTCGTCTCTCTTAAGAAGGAACACACCTTACAAATGCCCAAGCAGGAGAGACCAATGCTATTATGCAGTAGTGACTCATTTCCATGGTTAAAGCACTATAAGCATACCTTCCATAGGCCAAAACAAAAGTTGGAATGGTAGTTTGGGAAGCCATCAAAGGCATCTCCAAATATGGTCACTAAACTTCATGTGTCAATTAGTTGATCAAACACATGTCACTTGGATGTCAAACCATGTGATCAAGAATGCTACTTTCAACAAGCATTTCATTCGGTGAGGGCTTAATAGGTGATGTCCAGTCACCATAAATGCACAAGCCATCAAATCTACATGAACAATTAAACTCCCATGTGGGAAATCAAATGTGCACATTTATATTTCTGAATAAAATTATAAAATATCATATGAGCCATCATCATTAATGAACATTAAATGATATCAATGTCAAAACAAAACAAGATAAACATGATACTCCCACTAATCAAAATAATCCACAAGCATCTATTACACCCATATTGGATACAAGACGTTGGAAGGGTTTAATAGGTAAACCCTTAGTCAAAGGGTGGTCAGCTAACATGTCTTCAATGGGCATATAAGAGACTATTAATTCCTTTTTAGCAACATTTTCTCTGACATAATGATATTTGACCTTTATGTGCTTTGATCTTGCATGATGACATGTCTCTTTAGTCAAATGTATGACAGTAGTGTTATCACAATAAATCTAAAGAGGTCTATGAATGGAATTCATCACAATCAAATCAATAGTAAAAGTCTTAAGCCAAGAAGAATGCTTTGCAACTTCACAACATAAGACATATTCAGCTTCCATTGTGGAGAGACATGTTCCTAAAGTGGACACTTGAGTATCAAGATCACCTTTAAAATCTAAGTCAGCATATCCCATAATCTCCAATTGGTCTACTTGACTGAAAATTAACATGAAGTGTTTAATTCTTTGCAAGTATCTTAAAACATTTTTAGCAGCCTTCCAATAATCCATTCGAGGATTATGTTTAAATCTGCTAAGTAAACTAGTAGCAAAGCAAATATCCAGATGGGTGCAATTCATGATATACAAGATACTACCAACAACAGAGGCATATGAAATGTTTGTTATTTCTTTGCGTTCTAAATCATTCTGTAAACATTGCCCCTTATGTAGTTTATCTCCTTTTACAATAGAAGATTCACTAGACTTACAATTTGCCATCCCAAACCTCTCTAGCACTTTCTTTATATACCCTTCTTGTGATAATCCCAACATTCTCATACATCTATTACGTCGAATTTGAATGCCCAAAACATATGAGGCTTCTCCAAGATCCTTCATGTCAAAAGATCTAGACAATAAAGTTTTAGTGTCATGTAACAATGCTAGATCAATAGAGGCCAAGATGATATCATCTACGTATAGTATTAAAAATATAATGTTGCTCCCACTGGTCTTGGTGTAAATACAATTGCCGGTAGTGTTCTCCTTAAGTCCGAAGTCATGATAATGCCATGAAATTTACGATACCACTGTCTAGAATTGAACCCATACAATGACTTGTTCAACTTGCATACCTGCCTTTCATGTCCTTTGGCTACAAATCCTTAAGGTTGGTCCATGTAAATAATTTCATCTAAATCACCATTTAAAAAAAGTTATTTTTACATCCATTTGATGCAATTCATAATCAAAATGTGCCATAAGAACTAATAATATTCTAAGAGATTCCTTTATTGAGACAAGAGAAAGTCTCATCATAATCAATACTCTCCTTTTGAGTATAGCCCTTGGCTATGGGTCTCGCTTTATATTTCTCAATTTCACCACTTGAGCCTTGCAAAGTCTTAAAAACCCACTTGCAACTAATGTATTTTGCACTTGCAGGGAGGTTAACCATTTCCCATATAGAATTTTGTTCCATGGACCTCATTTTTTCTTTCATTGCCAATATCCAATCATTTGAATTTTTATGAATTAGGGCTTTAGAGAAACTATTCAAATATGTGACATCATCAATAGATGAGCCAAATAAATACACAATAAAATCATCTGATATGGTAGACCTTCTCACTCTTTGGGAGCGTTGAGGTTCTTCTCTGGAAATTGTAGGAGGATTAACAAATTCAACAGATAAAGGTTTGAACTCCGAGAGTTCTTCAAATTCTACTTGTCCTCCTCTCCCTTGTGATGTGGAAGTCTCTTCTAAAAATTCTACATCTCTAGACTCAAAAATTAAACTGTTCAGGTTAGACAATTCAATCAATCCTTAGATCTTTCAAGGTACCCTACGAACACACACATAATTGCCCTGTTAGCAGTTTTAGGTAAATCAAGTTTGTTAATCTTAGCCATTGCTTCATAGCCCCAAACATGAAGATGATTTAAGCTAGGTTTCCTGCTAGTCCAAAGTTTGAATTGGGTTTTTAATGCTGCTTTGGTGGGTACTCAATTCAATATGTAGGCAGCCATTTTGAGTGCTTCTACCCAAAAGGATTCAGGTATAATTGATCCAACAAACATACTACGCACCATGTCCATCATTGTCCTATTTCTCCTTTCTTCAACTCCATTTTGTTGTAGAGTTCCAGATATTGTGGTTTGATGGACAATCCCCTGCAATCCCATGATGGACAATCCCAGATATTGTGGTTTGTTGAGCATTTCTAATGCATCAGACTTGTGTTCCATCAAGTATATGTACTCAAATCTTGAGTAATCATCGATAAAAGTCACAAAATTCTTTTGCCCACCTCATGCAACATGCCTAAAAGGGCCACATACATCAGAGTGAATCAATTCTAAAAGAGAACTTGATATAGTACCCTTAGGAAAGGATTTTCTTGTCATTTTTCCTGTCAAACAATCTATGCAAACATTATGGTCACTAAAATCTAGCGCATGCAAGATATCATCTTTGACAAGTCATTCCAATCTCTCCTTAGAAATGTGCCCTAACCTTCTATGTCATAACAGGGAAGAATTATTACATTGCATTTTCTTTTACCATTTTCATTTATCAATACAATATCATTTATAGCAAGGAAATATGCATTGGACTTATTCAAATTTAGCAAATATAATCCATTATGAAGAACACCAGAACCAATAATGCTTGCATCATGTAAGATTGATAAAGTACCAGAAGCAAAATGAAAGGAATATCCAACTGTATCCAATCTAGAAATAAAAAGAAGATTGTGCTTCATAGCTGGTACAAGTAAAGTATCCAATAAATCTATAACATATCCAGTATCTAAGACTAATCTAAAGGTTCCTATGCCAGTTGTCTTCACTTTGTATGCATCTCCTGTATATGTTAGTATATCCTCTCCATCATCAATTATTCTTAGATTTTGGAACCCTTGTACAGAATTAGCAACATGAATCGTACAACTAGAATCAATAACCTAAACATTAGGTGGGGTGTTTAAAAAATTTACCTCAAAGATCACATAAGAAATACTTTGTTTCTTTTTCTTCTGTTTCAACTTTTGGCAAGCGCTTTTTTTGCAATAGTAACATATCACCTTATCCACACTGGTGGCTGGCTCAATAGCAGTCAGATTCAGTTCAATCTGTTTGGTGGGTGACACCTTTTTACCCTTCTTATATTTCTTCTTTCCCTCATTGTCCTTTTTTGAACATTTCTTGAAGGGTTTCTTTTTAGGACCCAAGGAAGTGAAATGAGCAGATTCTATCTCCTGTCTTTTTTGCCTTTTTATTCTAGAACACATTGATTTATCATCTCATTGACGGTCCATTTTGCTGCACTTGTATTAAAATTCACCACAAAAGTCTCAAAGGATTTTGGTAACTTTAACATGACAGCATACACCAAAAATTCATCACTTAATTTCATCTTCAAATCTCTAAGTTGGTAAACAATTCCTGACATCTTAGAGATGAACTTTCTAACATTCGTTCCATGCTCAAAACTAATAGTGAAGAATTGTGTGAACAAGCTCATTGTAAGGGCTTTGGTTGATCCAGCAAATTGTGCCTCTATGTTGTCAAGTGTATCTTTGGTAGTATTCATAATGAGAATCTCGGTTCTAAGAGGTTCAGAGAGAGTGTTCTGAACTATCAAGAGTACTAGTTTATTTGCTTTGTGCCAAGTGGTGTATTTGGATCTAAGTGCCTCAAAAGTATTGGAAGCAGGCTCATATGGCTTAGGTTGGGTGAAACAGAAGTCTATTTCTCAGATTCCTAAGTAGGATTCCAATTGGCCTCTCCATCTCTTATAGTTGTTATTGGTGAGAAGCTCAATAGGGTAAGGTTAATTAGGTCCAGTAAAGGTGTTCACATCAACTACAATTTTAAACCATTAAACTAATTATTTTTCAATTTTATACAAAATTCTAAGCAATCATGATGTCAAGGGAGTATATTTATATCTAAAGTCCATACATCATGCATCACATCTATTCACATATAAGAGAGAATGCCTAATGGCTGACATAGAGACAGTATATCACCCTAGATGTTTATGGCTTATCTATCCCCTTCTTTGGGTTGAGATAAATAGTCACATCATTATTTTCAATGAATAAATATTACTCAAACAAAGCAAGTTTCATATATAAATGTACATGATCTCCTCTTAGTCCATTGGGCTTAAGAAGTTCACTTACACACCATATACTTTCCTCCCTTGTCTCATTCCATCTTTATCACAATGTTAAGTGTCACCTTTGGGCTAACCATAACAAGAATAAAGAAACAATGGTAATCACAACCTATCTCAAGGTTCTTAAAATAACAAATAAGAGATTGAACACTTGGTTATCATGTCATAAATTTAAAGCACTTTGGCACCATCCATTTACTAAATGTCCCCAAGTTTCAATCAAGGATGCAGTCTAAACGTATACCTCCCATCTAAGCATATAAAACAGAAATACAATATCAACAAATGCATCAAATAATTCATCTTGAACTTAAGGAGGCAATAAAATTCAAAACTAACAAAAGAAATAAAATATAGAACAGATAGTATTTCAAATTTTGAATTTAAACACTCATGGAAATCTATAAAAGAACAAAACGTCATCAAATTCAAAAAAAGAAAAACATTCAACAAATAGTTGTCAAACCTAAACCAATCTGAGTTCACATAGGAATTTAGATAATCAAGATAGAAAAACAGGTAGTCAGGTCTAGACCGGGTCAGGATGACCATGTTCATGTTTAGTCCTCTTGCCTTGGAATAGTTGAACAGGCTTGACAAAATCAAATTCAAGGCCATATACAACACTAAGATTGAAGGGTACAAATTCAAAACCGTTGGAATAGTAAGCATGGAATGCTTACAATACCAAAGGTATCATCAGCAACCAGCAACCTTTGATACACTATTCTAGATAGCGGTAAGTTCAAGGTTTGATCCCAGGTTAAGTGTTGTATTCGGCTAGAGAAACCCTTTTATAACAGTATCAAAAAAATAAATTAAATGGTTAAAAAGACAAGGATTGATGGCCATTAATCATATTTATTATTTACAATGATTGTAAATCACGATAAATAGCAACCGGATGAAATCCCAGCCAACCTAATCTCTTCCAATAAATAATCCAAATGAAAAGAAAAGGCAAGTAACCCACAATTAGGCCAAGCAACCCATCAAACTAATCTCAATCTAGTCCTACCACACTTAGAATACCACTCTAAATAGAAGTTTGTCTCCAACTTTCAAAACACTCTCATAGACCCATATGTGTCATGTGCCAACCCAATATTTTTTTTTTTTGAAATTGACAAATACTAACAGTACAGAACGGTTGGTTAACATTAAGGCTGCTTGGTGTTATCTGTGCTAGACCATCCATGCTCAAGTCAGCACCTTGAAAGCCATTGTAGATGAAACCAGAATTTTTTGAGTTTACAAATGACAAAACCAAAAGCAAAAACATAAACAACTTTGCAAGCTTCACAAACATGATCAATTGTGTTCTTGTTGATTAATTGATGAGTGCCACAATGCCTTTTGTGAACTAATACAAACTATTTTCCATCAAAAGTAATGAGAAAAAGTTTTGCTATCATCCAAGGGGCCTTTGTCTCAATTTTCTCTCCAATGTTCTTCATGGAAAGAGCGAATGAATTCAGTATAGAGTCCTTTGGGAATATAGTCAGGTCCCCCATTTCAACCTTCGATTGTGCGAGTTTTCTTTGTAGCCAATAATAACCAAGTTGTAGTAGAAAAAATTGAGTAATTGGTTCTTACAGGGAGGCGAGGGTTGCAGATCGCATTCTACAGCAGTGAGATTCGAACTGTATGCCGATGTTGTATAGAGGTGGTGGGGCTCGGGAGAAAGGGAATGAAAAGTGGATTATTGTTTTAAATAAATTTTGGAGTCCGGACTACTAACACCGTCAAATTCAAAAGAAAGAGGGGAGGATGGCATATTTGACTATCATTGGACGGGACAACAATTTTTCTATCCCATGGGGACAGACGATGTGAACTCATCAGAATGAATGCATGTCCTGATATTAAATCCAGAAGAAACGGATCTGATGTCAGATCGGGTTAGCGCAACCCATGACTCATGATAAATCACTCCATTGTCCATGTCATTCTTTTTTTTTATAAATTTTGAAATGTACTACTGTAAAAGGAAAGAGGGAAGAGATGAGATGCTAAAATCTAGAGTTCAAGAAGAAGAAGAAAGAGCTTTGTGCGCAAGCCAGTTCAACCCCTTATTTGCCTCTTTATAAACATGTTGAGACCAAGGTTCAAAGTATCAGTACAAGGCGAGATGCCTGTAGGGCATATTGGCCTGTATTGGTACTCTTTTTTTTTGTTTTCGGATCTAGCTCAGAGGGGCCGGTTTAAGGCCAGTCTACTCCTTGAACCACTTGTTGACCCGAAAACACCCCATATAGGGGCATATCAGGAAGGCTCTGATATGATATGTATGGCTGATATGGGCCAATATGTATCGATACTTTGAATCTTGGTTGAGACCTCCTGCAATCAGATTTCTCCTCCGTAGATAGCTAGAGATGATACCTTTCAACTTATAGGGAACAACCATCTTTCTGTTGAGACAAGAGATGACAAGAGATGAATCCCCTTCGATGGTAATAGGAGACTCCCTAAAATTTGTAGCATGGACATGGGCTTCCCTTATGTCCCAAGCTTCATCTTGATTTATGGAACAAGTGCCAAGTTTATAAGCTTTAATAGCAAGTACCTGTCCAAGATGATCATGGACAACACTGGCTACAAAACACTTTCCTTCGCTATTATGCGATGCATCAAAATTTATTTTAATGTAGCCGTATTTTGGATCTAACCATACAATTTGTTTCCAAATTTTGTGAGTTGGGGCATGAGTACTACTTTGATCTCCCTCAATAGTTTCCAGGAACATGTTTAATGATCTTTCTAAGATTAATGGAATGTGGGTAATAACATCATTAAAAATTTTGGAGTTTCTATTTTTCCAAACAACCTATAAAACAAAAGTTATTTTTTCCCTTACAAACAAGGATTTGTTTTCCTTTTTATCACATATTCTCCTCCACCATTTACATAGATTTTCATTTTCATTTGGTCCCTCTAGGGGCATAGTCAAGGTAAACCAGATTTGCTTTGTGTACACATCTTTTAAAGATATGTACCGTATACTCCTCCCCACAAAAACTTCAAGAGTCATTAATATTACATCTCCTTCTCCTCAAATGGCTTTTTGTAGGTAGTCTATTGTTTAGTTGAAAGAAATTGCCCATGTCTTTCGGTGGCAACCAAATGTTACTTGTCAAAAACACTATTTAACAGTGAGAAATAGGATGGTGTGGAACTGTGGAATGGAGCATTCAATATATGGTCTATCCAAATGGTCCTTTAGGTTGCATTTGGAAACGATGCAAATGGAGTGTAAATCCCAATTCAATGTAAATTTTGCCTGTGTTTGGCAACATTACGTTTATGCATTAACAAATGACTAACCAATGCATATTTACATTGATAATAAGATGTAAAAATACATCAATAAAAAAGAAGTAAATTTGCATTCAAGTGGGCTTTTGATAAAAAAAGCATATGCTTTATTGAAATTCATGTTTGCATCCATTACAACTACTAATCTGTTTGGTAAGAAGGTAAATTTGTTAGTGCAAAACTAACCCAACTTTGCAATTTATATGAGCCATTTTACACTCTACATATTTGCATTCACACTTATTTGCATCGTTTCCAAATGTAGCCTTACTTATTGATCTGTCTATATTTTCCACATCATCACTCATGTGTCAAAAATTATGGCAACCATTAGGCATTATGTGTTTTTTTCCTTCGTTGAATGGCCATCTCATTACTTTTGGATGAATAAAGGGATCGAACAAATGTTTCTTATTTCAGTATTGCTTGGGGTATGAAGAACTGGATGGATTTTCAAGAATAAGTGGCATTGGATAAATTTGATGGGTGGAAACGTATCGAGCTTTTCACGCGTTATTTGAGATTGGCTCATGAAAAGCTCGATTCGGCTCAGTATAAGTTGGGTCTCGAGTCTAATATATATACTCATTTGCTAATCAAGTCGAGCTCAAGCCCAATAAAGCTCGGCTTGTGCAAGCCTAGTACATACATACATACATATATAATAAATAATTTTTATTTATATGTATAATAATACTATATATATAATATTTTTATGCTTTATGTATAATAATAAATAATTTTAATAATTCTTGATTTTTTTTTGTATTAGAAAATAAAAAAAACCTTTTATATGTATACATTTTATTTTTTATAGGGAGCTTGGCTCATAGTTAAGCTCGAGCTGAACTTGAACTTGTGAGCTTTTGAGTCATGCTAAATTTGAGCTTAAGTCTTTAGCTTAAATCAAGCTCGAGGTTAACATTGTTTTGATGAGCCGAACTCGAATAGCCAAGTATTCGGCTAAAGTTCACCCTTTTGAAGTTTAGAAAAAAAAAAACTCTGAGAAAGCTATAAAGCATTCAATAGAAAATTTGTTTTTTTTTTCTTTTGTAGACATTTGAATGTAGTGGAGTTGTAGACATTTATTTTCCTTCATTCTCTCTTAATATTAGTAACTTTTCAAATTCAATTTAATGACTTTTAATTAATTATCACATTTAATAACACACTATTAAAGGCAAATTGAATAGTGCATTTAAGGTTATGTTCAAATTCAAATTTGAATTTGACATGCCACTAACTTGCATATTAAAAATCACAAATAGGGAAAAAGGGATTGGAACCCCAATCATTTGTTTGTAACAACTACAAGTCCACCACTATGCCATACCACAAATATTTACAATATAAATTTGTATTTTATATTTTAATTAAATTCGTTTGTTAGTGGATGACTACCAATAAAAGCTAAAATTCATCATTAAAATATATATAATAAATATCAATGTTTAGAGAACTGGACTAGACATCAACCCAGAAAAGGGAGAGGTTCAACCGAGGTCAAATTGTGATGATATAATATATATTACATGTATACAATATTATAAATTATATATTGGATTCTAATATGTTCAAATTATATAATTGTATTCTTTTATAATATATGTTTTTTATTTTAATTTCAATTTTTTTACAAGGCACCTATATCGGAAAATTACCCAAAATAAAAACAAAAGTCACCACAATAGGACATTTGAGCAAAAAGTTATGAACCTTTAGAAGTTTGCATTAATGTGCTAAAACAATTTAAAAAATTAGTTGTTTTTCTAAAACCGTGACTGATTCACTAGTTTTCAAGTTTGACTAGTCGAGTGGGCAATTTTGGCAAATTTTTAACCCAATCTATTCATGGTCCAACTAGTCCAATAGGCTAATCGGTCATATTTTCTAAAAGCTGGTAAATATTAATACAAATTATATCGATTCTTTAAATACTATGGTATGTATGCATACATAAACATTTTAATTCCTTCATCATTTTTCACCAGTTTCCAATTATGTCTCAATATTTCACACTTTGTATAAATCACTAAAATATAAATTTTTATGTTTAAATAGTTTATTTATAGTGATATGAAACTTATATTTGTTGTAATTAACATAGGTTTTTAGGATTTATATGAGTTTCTTAGTTTATCCATGCGTATCTTAATTTTTCATATGTATCCATATGTGCCTTAAGCGTATCTCGATACGTCTCTTAGAATTGTTTCTCCAATACACATTGTGTTTCAAATACTTTTAAACCTTGTATTGATCTGATTGAAAAATGTACATTTTACGAATTCATCCCTTAAATTTTTATTTAAATTGCATTAAATGAAAAAGTGCACAGGATATTGTCTAACTCGATTCATTTGTTGGTACTAAAGACAAGACCTGCTCCATTTCATGCCATATAATCATCTTTTCCTCACCAAAATAACAAATAGAAAAATATTGTTCGGTGAAAATAAAAGGGCAAATTTCTTAAAGTATCCCTAAGTTTTAAGAAATTGACTTATTCACCCCTATTTTTAGAAATTGACTTAAAGTACCCCTAAGTTTTCTAAAACTACTAATCCTCTTTGCTGTTAGCGTTCGTTAACGGGAAGATTGTAAAATACTATTTTACCCATTAGTACTCTTTTAAATTTCAAAATGAAACATTTGAATAAACTTGCGGTTAACAGAAATGCAACCATGGAACCTACTGCCCCACACCCATATCTTCAGTTTCTTTTTAATTTTATGTAGGTTTTGGAGGCGCTCTTGTTGTAGTTGTTTCTTCTGTTGTTGGTGGTGTTGCTGTAGTTGGAGTTTGAGTACTAAGTGGTGAGATGTGTCTAAGAAGACTGAAGGAGTTGAGTAACGATTGCCTGGTGAAGAGGGTCTATGATGGCGGAGACTGAGAAGATAGGACAAAAGATTGATGGGATGAGATGCAACTACGGGAACAACAACATGAGAAGATTGGAATTTAAAAGAGAATTTTCCCTCCACTAATCTTTTTTCTTTCCTCTCCTCTTTTCCTTGTCTCCCCATTAGAAAGCCTACATTTGTAGTCTTGTTTATGAATAACTGTCTGAGCTTTGTTCAGGATGATACCCTCGTAATTATCCTGGAACCATTTCATTGCACCCTTTGTTGTGTTGGATGCCAACTCGAGACTTACATCGGCGTTGACAACTCACCCGATAACCAATGTGCTCAAGAAGAACATAGGAGTCCAAAACCTTAGCTGCTCTAGTAAGGCAATTACCATCTTCACCTACATAAATGTTAAGCATGAGTTTTTGCACCTTAATCTTTTTCATCGGATTGGACAACTTCTTTTCTGATGCTAGTTTTCCCACTTTTGGCCCTCTCCTCTTTCACTGATTTTGCCTAGGGGCACAGTTGAAAATGTGATTGTTCGGGGATGGATATGTTAAAACTCTAGTATAGTTGTTTGGGAATAGTTGCAATATGGATTTGAGAGGAGAGAAAAGGAAATCGTGGATAGTAGACAGGTATGTTAAAATTTCAAATTTTGTTGATGCTAAGCTAAAATCTCTTTTGAAGCTTGTTGAACTATATTTTTAAAAATTAAAGAATAATGGAGGGCAAATTCGATCATAAAAGGGTAATATTTGGTTTTAAAAAAATTATATGCATCACGTAGTGTCACATGTGAATGGATTGTTATGAAAATTAACATATACTAAAGTAGGGGAGGATTTAGTCAATTATCAAATAACTTAGGGGTACTTTAAAAGCAGGAATAGAGTTAGTTAATTTCCTAAAACTTGGGGGGTACTTAAAGAGATTTACTCAAAATAAAATATTTATGTTTATCCAAAAAAGGGTAAATTGCTAAAACCTCCTTTAAAATTTATGATATTTATTAAAACATCTTTTGAAATTTAATAATTACAATTATATTTCTAAACTTTTTGACAATTGCAAGTAGTCCTCCTCTATTAGAATGTATGCTAAAATATACACAAATTTCAAAATACCCATGAAATTACCACTAAGGCTAGTTTCTGCAAAGAGAAAATAACAATACAAATTTTATAAACAATAAAAAATAAAGAATTTAAAATTGCTCTTCACCTTCGAAGGATTGTTATGAAGGGAAAATTTATAAAATAATTTAATTTCAGAAAAGAGATTGGAAGTTACAACTATAATTTAATTTATATGGGCATTTGGACATTTTCATGTCTCGTTTTAGAGGATTTTAACTTCTAAGAGGGGTCTCTTTGCAAGTTACAACTATATCATAGAAAAAATAAATGAAATTACTAAATTTTAAAGGAGGTTTTAGCAATAATCATAAAATTCAGAGGTTTCACCAATTTACCCCAAAAATGAAAATCTCCATGGGTTTCTCTCAAGAAACTTTAAAAATCGTAATTGTGTCCGGGTTGTACCTGGTGAGAACAGATAATATTTATTGACATGTTTGCCATTTTAATCAGTTACTCGACACAATTTAGAAGCTTTTAGACTTCTTTCCAAATTCCTGTTACCAATTCAGATCTACCAAAATTCGTAGACTTCTCCCCCCCGAAAAATATTCTCTCTCCACTTAGCGGGTTTCTCCACTAAAATTTAGTGGGATTATTTGCTGCAGTTTCGATTTTGATTTGATTATAGTCGAGAGGGAGTGGATGATGTGGAGTACAATTGCTAATTACAAAGAGAACCTCAACCAGATCGTGCTCGACGTCAAGGACGCTGCCCAAGAGCTCGAGATCTATCGACCCAGTACTGGGGAGGATTCTTCCGTCTCTGATCGCCGGACTTCTCATAGATTTGCCCAATCAAAATCTCCACTGCGATCGCCAATTGCCAATGGAATCGATTCGGGTTTCAAGGGCGAGGTAATCTTTTATTTGCATAGTTGCATTCGCATAATTTTGTTCTTATTCACGAGCCTCGCCCCCTTTCGGACTCGAGGCTTTCATGTTTTTCTTGTATAGCTGTGATTCTTTATTTTGATCCGGTGCTCAAAGTTTGTACTGTTTCGATCCTTCAGATTATTGGAACTGTATAAGTTTCCAACGTTGTCCCACAGCATGTAATTTGGTAGTTGTAATACTCCTATCGCCCCTTCATGCTTCTGCAAACACCAGCGCGGCGGTTCTTGATCTATATAAAACTCACGGAGGAGCTACCTGGATGTGCATGCAAAATTTTCAAAGATCAACTTAATACATTCCCGATATAAATTCGGAATTACATTATCATCATCTGTCATTATTATTTTTAAAATCCCTGGACCAATTGCTGTACCCTTTGCAGTCGCCTTCTATCTCTGGTCATGATCAGTAGAAGTTTAGGCCCATGTACGTGTTTGTCTTGCAGAGATAGGTTACCATGGGACACATTTGTAGAACTTTCGTTTTTTTTTTTTTTTGTTGAAAACCATTGTCCCTTGCATTAGGATGAACACTGGTTAATGCCTGTAACTTTGCTAATAATCGTAGTCCATAAGGATGAACCATTTTAAATGCATTTGTTTGGAGTTCTTTTACTGGAATAGAAATTAAAGACTGGTCGACAAGCAAATGAGGGAACTAGAAGGGGGTTAAGCGATGAGGTTGCACTGTATAGAGGGCTTGTGTATACATGTTAAATGTGGCAGAGGGATACTTGCCAAAAGAAGCCTCTCCACTGTCAGTTGCTCACTTGTTAGAGATTCAATATGATTTCAGTGAATTCCATATTGATAATATATACAAGGATGGACTCATGTAACGAACTTATCCACAGCAAGATGGGTAGTGAACCAGGATTGGGTTCCCCAGCCAGAAGGAGTGCTGGAACTAAAATTTGATGGATGCTTTCTAGGAAATCCAGTACCATCAGGGATTTGGAAGGGGGTGGTTCAGGGATGCATCAGGGGAGATATTATTGGCTTTATTGGGTCCAGATGGCTCTTCTGGCTTTGCATTGGCTGAGATAGAAGCCTTACTACAGGGAATATGTTTGATGACAGTTTGGAGGCTGCGGAATGTGGAGATTAAAGGGGATTTCCAAGTGATATTTGGCTGGTTCAGAAATGGAAATGAAGGTTCAAACATCTTGTGAGAGAGGCTAGAGCTTTGGCTTTTAATATGAACATCTCGTCCTGGTGAATCCAGAGATCAGTCTACTCCCTTGCTGATGGCCTATCCAGAGATGGCATGGGAGGGGAAGCTTTGTAATGGGAAGCATCCATACCAGATGGCTTTCTTAATTATCAATATCCTGTATGAGTACTGTTAGCTTATCCCTTTGGGGAGGTGACGTGTCTTGACAGGCCAAGATGATTATTCTCTTGTATTCTTCTTTTCGTTGAGATAATAAAAAAGGAGAGCCAAACAGAAGCAATAAATAGCAAGGGGAAAATCAAAGGTAGTGGTGGGTTGGATGAAGCATAATAGCCAAGGTTTATGGAGATACAGATTTGTCTTGAAGGAAATCAGACATCTAGCAAAGGAAACAGTCCTACGCTTCTGTTGTGTCAGGAGGTCTGCAAATAGGATGGCTGATGGATTGGCCAGACAAGGGGTAAATGAGGATAATCTATTCTGGGCTGAAATGTAACTAATGTACCTTGTCATGGGGTTAGGTGGTTGATTATCAGCCTATACCTGAACTGCTTTGGCAGTATATATATCTACTTTATTGATGATTAATAAAATTCACAGTTATCTATCAAAAGAGAGAGAGAGAGAGTTTTAGCTATCAAATGGCTAGTTGATCCACCATTTGCCTTAGACAAGATACATATAAGATAAAGTCTCCAGATGTTGTGAGTAAATCCAAAACCTTCATGTTTAGCACTTTTTATCCTTTTGTGCGAAACCACTTTTCGATGCCCTTAAGTTAGGCTGCCCACCATAAGTTTCAATCATCTTTCAGCATACCAAGTTTCATCCTAAAATTCCATCTAAGACCCTAGTTTCTTAAATTTGGCAATTTATTTGACCAAGGGAAATTTTGTCCTTTACACATGCTTAGAATGCCAATGCCTTCAAATTAAAAATTCCTGTATGATCCATAATTTTTACCTTTAGTCCTAAAATCATCTCTAAACCCTTCTTATCCTATCATTACCCTCCTAGTCTTATTCTTGGGTCATATTCATTAATATATCAATTGGTATAAGAGAAGCTAGTCCTACATCAATTAGTATTTGAGCAGGTGGTCCATCAGTGAGGCCCATTCTCAACCAAGAAACCAGACAAGCATAGAGTTCTCATTGTACAAGCATCCAACCTATACCAGATCTGGCCAATTTATTTGCTATTGTGTTTATTTCTAGGAATCAACCAGATACTAGCAGGCAAGTTATTAAAAAGGGCAGCCCATTGCACGAGGCTCCTGCCAATGCAGGGTTTGGGGATGGAAAGATGTACACAGGCTTACCCTTGCAGATGTACAAAGTGACTGTTTCCAAGATTTTAACCCTGGTCACCCAGGTCGCAATGGAGCAACTCAACCATTGCACCAAGGTCCACCCTCAACAGGCAAATTAGAAAGAATACTCTTATTCTGATTAAGATATTGCACCAGCCTCCATGGTCCTTTACCAACTGCTTTTGATGGCATTTCTGCACCTCCTTCTATTACCAATGAAGGGGATGAAATTTTCAAGGTTACCCTTTATGCAAGGCTAGTGCGACCTCCCTAGGTTTCCATAGCAACCAGCGATCATATTTCACTGGTAGTTATCTTACTTCATAAAAATGTATAAACCTCATTTTAAACATAGAAAATCAACATATTCATGAAAAAAATGGAAGAAAGAAAAGAAATTTCAGAAAATAGAAGGGCTGAGCCCCTATTTTTGTCCTAGTAAAAGAAGAAAATAATAAACACTATGTATTGATTAGACAAAGTTTTGAGTTCTTCATTGCTTATAGAAGGAAAGCAGGTCCAAAGAATAATAAAAAGATTAATTTAGCATTTAACAGTAGGAAGAAGTAGAACAAAAAAGGTTGAACAGAAGCAAGAAGAGAGGAGGAACAAGAGGGGAAGAAAAAGGGTTTGGGTGATTTATTTTCTTGTACGATCCCCAGCCCCCTTTTTTAATCTATTTTATTAACTTAATGATAAAGAACATAAATTACAGAAATGCCCCAAATGAGGTGGCAACATAAAAGAAAGAAAATAAAAATAGGGTAAAAGACTTAAAACATACCCTGAGTTTTCATAAATTGACTTAAAGGGCATGGGAGGCGTACACCTGGAGGCGCTCCCAAAATGCCTTGAGGCGTATGCCAGAGGCACCGACACCTCTGAGGCGTACACTTTAGGTGCAAGAGGCGTATGAGTTCATGAGGCGTGCTAGAGGTGTACGCCTCATGCGCCTCATGCACATCTCATATAAAAAGATAGAAAAAAAAAGAAAAAGAAAAAAAGGAAAGGATTTTTATTAAAAATAAAGAAAAAATGAGATCCCCCCTTCCTCTTCTTCCTCCTGACCCCCCTTCTCTTAAGGAGGCTTATGCCTCCTTGTGCTCGGAAGGCTTACACCTCTTATGTTCTAAACTACACCTCATGTCTCTAGGTAGTGGAACGCCTCGCGTCACGCCTCCATGTTTTAAAACATTGATTATATGTTTGGTTTTGTGGATGTTTATTGGAAAAATGCCACCACATCAGCACCACTTAGATGGTGGCGTTTATTGTGCTTTGTGCATGAAACTATTGTTTGGTTTCGACGTTTATCAAATAAACATTAAAAAACAAAAGCACTTGGATTTATGTGCATGAGGTGTTGGGGGAACTTCAAATTCTGGTTTCTCCCAATGCCCCAACGTTTATTGAAATTAAATGCTTACCTGGAGCATTGTAAGCTGAGGTGGAAGATAGCTTTATGGGGGTGTTACTTGAAATGCCCATGAAACGCCTAGCCAAACAACAAAAACAATAAATGTTAAGCTGAGGAGGAAGATAGCTTTATGGGGTGTCACTTGAAAGTTGAAACTCCCATGAAACGCCCGACCAAAGAACAAACACAATAAATGTTAAGCTGAGGTGGAAGATAGCTTTATGGGGTGTTACTTAAAACTCCCACGAAACACCCAACCAAACAACAAACAATGTTTTAAAAGCAAAAGGTGCAAGGGCCATTTTGTGCCTGAGGCGCAAGGCGCGACGCACAATTTAAAAAAAGGCCAAAAAATTAAAACAATGCAAAAAAAGCAAAATATTAAAAAAATGCAAACAATTCAAAAAAATCAAAAAATTAGAAAACATAATATTAATAAAAATATAAACTTAAGTTTTAAAATAAATGTTTTAAAAAACCTAATATCTAAAATTAAAATACATAAATATAATATGTAAAGCATATTCAAATGAGAATTTAAAAATGAAATCAAACATATAAAACATTTTCAAGCATATAAAACCCACAATCTTTTTTTTTTCTCAATTGCATCAAGTAGCTAATGTGACATTTGCTCGCTCATCGAAGCTTCGAGAATCCCCTATTTGGTAATGTTGTCCATTCATTCATCCTAATAAAATATCTTCTTAAAGCAATTAAAACTATAAATTATTATTTATTGTGTGAAAACTAAGAATTTAAGACCCTAACATGGACTTGTTTGGGCTGGCCTCGAGGGGCGTGGCACGGGGGTCTGGGGGCGGAGCCCCCGGCCCAAACACCAGATTCAAAAAAAAAAGGAAATAGTGGCAAATTTTCAGAAGGCGCACGCCTGGTTTAAGGTGCAAGGCGCACGCTTGGTGCGCCTTTTGAATGGGCTGCGCCTAGGACCTGGGCGAGGCGCCTACCCTAAAATGCGTCTCGCTTGTGTGCCTAGGCGCGCCTTTTAAATCATTGACAACAAAAGCAATTAATGTTTAAAGTAACATTTTTCAATTAAACATTTATTTGAGAAACACCCATCTATAAATGCCCATGGAACCAAACACATACTTAAAGATACCTTGTAGGCTAATTCTACTTTTTTTTGGTAGTAAATAGAAAAGAAAATTTATTAATAGAAGAAGTGCATCTGATAGTGATGAGATATCACTAGAAAGCAAAGCTACAAAGGAGAGCGGAGCAAACAAAAAGGATACACTGAAAAGAAAAAAGGAGAAAAAACATAAACCAAACAAAAGGGAAACTGTTAACCCCCCCGGTTCACCCTTTGGATTTAAACTAGAATTTTGGGTTTCGAAGAGGGTTAAGGGATGAAGAACTTCTTTGTGTTTCAGAGCTCTTGTTGCTTCTAGACTCAGTGTGCCTGGACCCCCCTAACCTGGACAAAAGGGTTTGGTCTCTAACCTCGGTTGGCTCCTTCACTTGTGCTTCTTTCTTTAAAGCGCTTTGCTCCAATCCCTCCTCTCAGGTGTTCCCTGTTAAAGAGGTTTGGTCAAGGCCAATTCCTCCTAAAATAGCAGTGTTCTGTTGGGTAGCCTACTTGGGTAAGATCCATATGGTGGAAAACTTGCAAAAGAAGAAACCTTACTTGTGTTTGTCCCCAAATTGGTGCTTCTTGTGTAAAGTGAAGGGTGAGGACTGTAACCATTTACTGATATCGTGCTCTTTTGTTGCCAATATTTGGAACTGGGTTGTTGCACTATTTGGGTGCAGGTGGAACTTGCCCTCCGAAGTAAAGCT
>NW_010729101.1:1470121-1493052 GCF_000365185.1 Nelumbo nucifera | reverse complement strand
TTTTGGGCCACTTTGTAACTGTGTTTCAGGCTTGCGTTTGTTTAGTGTTTATGACTCAGTCCTAGGGGGAGGTAACACCTCGTGCCTCTTCCTAGGCTGAATGTACTACTATTTTTTGAATTAATAAAACTACTCTCATTTATCAAAAAAACAGGGAAACTATTAAGCCACCTCCAGAAAGTTCCAAAATCCAGAACCAAGGTCTTCCTTTGTGATTCCTTCAAACTCTAGGAGAATCCAGTCCATAATTCTTTTTGCCACATAGAAGTGTGATATGCTCCCTTGTTCAAGCCTTCTCATCAAATATTCTTCTATTTCTTTCTTTCCCTTAGTTCCCAACAAACTGCAAAAGGAATGCAGCTCCAAGCGATCTTTGCCTTGACATTTCCTTTTACCTTTGGCCATTTGGAGAAATCTTCTCCACAGAATTGGGAGACCACCCACCAGCCTTGAAGGGCCTAAAGAAGAAACCCCAAATGAACTTGGAGAGAAGGCACTCAACAAGCAAATGAAAGACATTCTTCTCTGCATTCTCACAATAATAGCATCTTCTAGCTAAGTGAAAACCTCTATTTTAAAGATGGTTTAATGTCAAAATGCTATCCAACGCCGCTAGCCAAGCAAAATATTCCACCCTTGGGGGGACAGGGTTCTCCAAATGCCTTTTGATTCTGAATTTTCTCCATTTGATCTTGACAAAGACTTGTAGAAGGATTTGATTGAGAATAGGCTATTTCTAGATTCTTTCCACTTGAGGTTCAACTGACTGTAGTTTTGCCAGAATATCCACACACTTGAATTTCCCAATCAAAGAGAGATCTCCTAAATTTTGGACACCATACTACTCTACCTTGATTGATCTCAAAATTCTCCACAATGGAGCTATTTTTCATACCTAACCTATATAGGCAAGGGCAAAGATCATACAACTTTCCAATACCCAGCCATCATCTTCCCAAAATTTGATTGTTGAACCATCAACAGCTCTAAAGGACAGAAGATTGAGAAAAGTTGACTAGAAACCCTTAATTTCTTTCCACACACTCCATAGGATGTCTTCACTTCTCTGGAATCCACCCGAATCCAAATGTGAATTCATCACCAATGACAACCATGAGTGATAAACATAATCTCATCTTACCAACAAGTTTTCCAAAAACAAATGAGCTCAGCTAGAAAGAGAACCACCCTTTGAGGACCTGAAGCCAAGTGACTGGATGCATGACTTGTAATGTTTGAATGTTTTGAAGAAATATTGTTGGTTCAAGGACATGGTGCTTCTGGTATAATTTTTGACCACATAATTAAAATTTCCATTCACCAGAAAAAAGATTCAATACAACTATCACCAAAATAGAACTTCCTCTAGACCTTAATTAATACTAAAAGATTCAGAGTTGAATAGAAGGTGGATAAGAAGCATTTAGGGAGCTAGGGGTCTAAGCTGGTCGTTTGCCCCTTCATGGGGAGCTTTAGGAGGTATTCTGACCATTTGGAGAAATGAGGAAATGGAATGTGTGGAGGAATTGATTGGCAGATACTCAGTTTCCATAAAAATTAAAAGACCTTTGGACGGGTGTGAGTGGGTGGTAACAAATGTATATGGTCCCAATTCCTATAGAGATAGGGAGGCCTTTTGGGAGGAGTTATGTGCCATTAGAGGAGTTTGGGAGGGACCATGGTGTGTGGGAGGTGACTTCAATGTTATCAGATTTTCAGGAGAAACAAATAAGCCGAACCAAGGAATCACTACCAGCATGAAGAAGTTTAATAACTTAATCGATTCCCTTGAATTGATTGAACCTCCAATGCTAAGGGTGGACTATACATGGTCAAACTTCCAATCCCCCCCAACTTGCTTCAAACTGGATAGATTTCTAATTACTCCTAATTAGGAAGAATTGTGGGGCTTGATAGTAGTGAAAGGGCTACCTAGAGTTACCTCAAATGATTGCCCCATTTCCATTGAGAAGGAAATTCCAGGGGGAGGCCCAACTCCATTCAGATTTGAAAACGTGTGGTTTGAGGATCACTCATTTAAAACCAGATTGAAGGATTGGTGGCAGGAACTCAGACCCTTGGGGAGTATGAAATTGTTAAGTTTTGCTTGGAAATTAAAGAGGATAAAAAGGAAAATAAAAGAGTGGAACAAAGAGCATTTCAGGAGGGTGGATGAAATAAAAGACAATATAGTGAGGAAGGTTGAGGAGCTTGACCAGAAAGAGGCTAGCGGAAGTTTAACAGAAGAAGAGAGAGAGGATCGATGGAAGATCAAGCAAGAATTGGAAGAGATTTTAAGAAAGGAGGAAATTTGTTGGAGACAAAAGTCAAGGTGTCAGTGGATTGTTGAAGGAGATGGTAATACAAAGTTTTTCCATGCAATTGCAATTGGAAGGAGAAAGAAAAACTTGATCTTCAGTGTGGAGGAGGGGGGTCAGGAAGTAAGAGAGAGCCAGGAGATCACAAGGATCTTTGTGAACTACTTCAAAGAAATCTTCACAAGCTCAAGTGGGGTGACAATAGAACTGCCAGAATTGGAAGGATAGGCTCTTAGAAGAACAGTCTTTGTCTTTGGAGAGGAATTTCACTTTGGAGGAAATTAAGACTGCAATCTTCTCCATGGATAGATCAAAAGCCCTTGGACCGGATGGATTTTCAATGGCCTTTTATCAAGAATGCTGGGATTGGCTGAAAAATGATATCCTGGAAGTGTTAAACGATTTCTTTCTTAAAGGAGAGGTGCCTTGAGGGGTGAATGCCACTTTTATAGCTTTAATCCCAAGGAGGAGGGAGGCCAAAACCCCTAAAGACTATAGGCCAATTAGTCTTGTTGGGAGTATATATAAAGTTATTGCAAAGGTTCTCTCAGAAAGGATCAAGAAAGTGCTTCCATCGATCATCTCACCGTTCCAAGGTGCTTTTGTGGAAGGTAGGCAGATTGTGGATCAAATTCTAGTAGCCAATGAGTGTGTTGCAGAAAAAAGAAAGGGTAGAGGAAAAGGGTTGGTGTGTAAGGTGGACCCAGAGAAAGCTTATGACATGGTTAATTGGGAAGTGCTACTTCAAATGTTAGAAAGGTTGGGCTTTGGAACTAAGTGGAGATCTTGGATCAGAGGATGTCTGGATTCTGCCCATTACTCAATTCTTATTAATGGAGTAGCGAGGGATTTCTTTCCGGTCGAGAGAGGAATTAGGCAAGGAGACTCCTTATCTCCCTATCACTTTACTGTAGTGGCTGAGGTGTTAAGTAGAATGTTGGCAAAAGCCGACTCTCAAGGGTTGTTCAGGGGGCATAGGATAGGTAGAAATCAAGAGGTTGTTACCCACCTCCAATTTGCAGATGACAAAATCCTCTTTTGTGAGGGTGGTAACGAGGAAGGTGTGGTTAACCTAAAGAGGCTATTGGATAACTTTGTGGGGATAACATGTTTAAGGATTAATTGGACCAAAATAGGCATCGTAGGGATCAATCTAGAGGAAGGGGAACTTAATCGATTCACAGAGATTTTGGGGTGTGAGATTAGAAGTTGGCCAATTAGCTATTTGGGGTTACCTTTAGGTGGTAATCCTAGGTCATAAGACTTTTGGAAGCCAGTCATTGAAAGATTTGCTGGGAAGCTAGGTCTGTGGAGGAGGAATTACATCTCTCCTGGTGGAAGGATTACACTGATCAGAGCCACATTGGCAAACCTCCCTGTTTACTTCCTCTCAACCTTTAGAATACCCTGTAGATTGGCAAGGAGGTTAGAAAAATACATGAGAGATTTCCTTTGGGACCCAGGAGAGGAGAGGAAGGATCACCTGATTAATTGGGATCAAGTTAGAAAGCCCAAGGATAAAGGCGGTTTGGGAATAGGAAATTTTCACTTAGGAACTTAGCTCTGCTAGGAAAATGGTTGTGGAGGTTCCCTTTTGAGAGAGATAGGCTGTGGCACACAGTCATTGCGAGTATTCATTGGTTTCGATGGGAATGGTTGGGATGCAAAAGTCGCCCCTCATGTTTCCTCTTGTTCTCCTTGGAAAGCTATTCATGAAATTTACCCAACTTTCCTTAATTCCATTCGGTTTGATGTGGGCCAGGGCAATAAAGTTTGTTTCTGGGAAGATCTTTGGGTGGGAGATAGTCCACTCAAAGACCTTTTCCCTGACCTTTACACTTTGTCAAACTTCAAAGGGAAAACAATAAGTTTTTTGGGTAATCCTGGCCCAAGTGGGGTCAATTGGAATATGGGTTTCAGAAGGGGCCTGAGGGAAAATGACTGTGCATCCTTAATTCACTTGCTAGATCTTCTAGGATAAATTCTTTTGGAATCGTCCTTGGAAGATTCCAGAATTTGGAAAGGCTCCACAGATGGCCTATTCTCTTGTTCCTCTTTCTTTAATGTTCTTGCCTCACCTAGCAACCTGGATGGGGACTTCCCTGTAAAAGAAATTTGGAGTAAGCCTATCCCCCCAAAAATTCAAGCCTTCTGTTGGGAAAATTTCCTTGGCAAGGTTAATACGTGTGATATGCTGCATAAAAGAAGGCCTTTTGCTTGCCTTTCTCCTCACATGTGCTCCCTTTGTAAGGAAAGTGGTGAGACCTTGACACACCTATTTTTATCTTGTTATTTTGTGCATCTTGTTTGGGATTCTTTTTGTCTTCTCTTTGGTTGCAAGTGGGTTTCTCCTCAAGATGTGGCTGGTCTTTTTAACCGAGATTTTTTTAGGCAATCAAAGAAAAGAGGGAAGGTTATGTGGAAAGCAACAAAGGCAGCTATTTGTTAGGTGATATGGGAAGAAAGGAATAACACAATATTCTTAGAAAAGAGTAGAACCACAGAGGAGGTGATTGACACAATCAAAATTAAAGTAGCCCATTGGGTAAGCTCTTTGCATATCTTCCAAGAGTTCTCAGCTACAGACATTATAAGATCCTGGACAGAAGTAGCACAATCTTCAAGAGTGAAAGAGAGAGTAAGGACGGAATGGAAACCCCCAGATGGTAACAGAATTAAACTGAATTTTGATGGAAGTTCATTTGGAAATCCGAGATTGTCAGGTATTGGGGGAGTAATCAGAAATTCTGAAGGGAGGATATTAGCATTATTCTTTGGATCTATTGGCATGGGCAACTCTCTAAAAATTGAGGTAATGGCTTTGCTACAAGGATTGAAGATAGCCAAGAAACTTGGAATGAGGCAAATTGAGGTTGAAGGGGATTCCAAGGTGATCATCTCTTGGGCTAATAACAATAGAACTACTCCGTGGACCTTCAAACAAGTGATAAGGGAAGTGGAAAATGTTGCAAGGGAGGTAGTGGCAGAATTCAAATGGGTTTGAAGGAGTGCAAATGGGCTAGCTGATCATCTTGCTAAACAAGGGGCTTTGAGGCAACAATTGTTTTGGGCTGCATTGTAAAAGGGATGGAAATATGTAATCGTATGGGACTTCTAGTTCCATACACAAAGTTGTAAAACTTCTTAAATCTAATTTCAAATAAAAGTTTCCTTTGATGATCAAAAAAAAAAAAAAAGAAACAACAGTGAGAGGTTGAGAGTAACAAAGTTATGAAACTCTTGATACTTCAAGCTAATAAATCAAAGGGTTCAGCTTCCAATTTTTTTTTCAATTGGTTCCTGTTTCATCATTTTCTAAATTTCCTTCCTCTCCCATTTGCATGGACGGTTTGAGTGCTGAAGCGGAAAGGTGGACGGTATGCAATTTCCAGTTTTTATTTTTCACTCACAGTGGCACATAATAAAATATGTGCCTTTCTCATCCCTTTGGGCAGGGACGGTTTCATCTGACCAAAATTTTATAGACATGAGTATGTCTCATGATAGAGAGATGATATACCCACTAGTAAAAGAGTCACAAGGTATCTTTATGTCTTTTTGGAAAACTTAGGGTGCATTTAAGTCAATTTATGAAAACTCAGCATATGTTTAAGTCTTTTACCCATAAAAATAGGTTAGGCCCAATACAACCAATAGCTTACTAAATAGAAAGAGACATAAATATGCCCAAGAGAGCCCAAACCGATAGCTCAACACTTATCAGTAAGGGTGTCAGTGGACTGGTTTTGGATTGACCCCGTCCAGTCCAAAATCAATTTGGACGGATTGGACAGACCAACAAGACATTGAATTGGACTAATCCGATCCAAAATATTTATTAGATTGGTTTGGACCTGGTCCATCCGTAACAAATTTATATTGGATTGAGTTGGATTAAGCCAATATCTGGTCCATTGATATAAGATAAGAATATATGTGCCAATGGACCGGGTTTAGGCTGAAATTAATCTAAATCAAAATGAATTTGAACAGATTGGATGGTCCAGACATTGAATTGGACCGGTCCAAATTGGCCCAATACATTCATTGGATTGGATTGGACCTGGTCCATTTATAGTGGACTCACATTGGGCTGGATCGGATTGGACCAAATCCAGTTCAATTGACACCCCTACTTATCGGTTTGGGTTTTGAAGTCATTGAGGGTTCAGGACAGCATATACAAATATGTGTTAATTGAACCCTAACAAATAAGAAGATAATAAAAAGAAACTAGTATTTTAACTCAAACGGAATCATTTAGTTTAATAATGTCTCTTTTACTATTATTATAATCTCAAAAAAGTAAGATTATAAAAGAATATAGTAGTACCATGTAGGCATATACAAAATATTTTCGCAATTATGTGAGGCAACCCTCCATGGGCACCTTGTTGCCTAGGTGTTGCTTGACACCTTATTCTAGATTATGTTTCCTGGATTAGAGCAAAAGTTCTGGTTCTGAATGTTAGAATTGTTTGATCTGCAATGATCAATTTCTGGGCATGGTATCAATGAAATCCAAAGATCATTAAAGTATCCCTTGAAGTTATCTAACAGTAAATCTTGAGAATGTTTTAAAACTCTTTTTGACTAATTTATTTCCTAAGAGAAACACATCAAAAGGAGTAAAGATAACAATTGTAGATCTTGAAAAGATCTTTATGTGAGATAAAGATCACATACAAAACAGAGTGATATGACAATCATGTGTTGATCATTCGATTGTTACCATTATCGGCCTAAGGATATCTTTATTTTTAAATATTTTTTTTATTTATCTGTATGATTTTAAATTAAACTAAACTAATGCTTACCTTTTTATAATCAATATGAATGATTGAAATAGTTTTATTAATGTGGTTAGTATTTAAGAATTCCTACACACCATTAGATTGGATGGTAGGGAAGAGGTGCAATTACATATAGCTGACATTAGAAGAGAGGGAAATTACAGACCTTATGTAATCTTGTATTTATCTTGGAATCTGCTGCTTGAATTGCCTTATTTGCAATATTCTGCTAATGCCTTGCATAATTCATGATTCTTGTAGATTGAACAATATAAAGCAGAAATTAAGAAGCTTCAGGCTTCTGAGGCTGAAATTAAGGCATTGTCAATTAACTATGCGGCTTTATTGAAGGAGAAAGAGGTATTGCAATTGTTCTTCATGTCATTTCCTTTTGAGTGTTTATTGTATTTCGCTACATTTTTTTTTTGTTAGAGTTAAGGTTGGGTTGTTTTATGAATATTGATGCCTTGGACCATATTGATTTGTTGCTTTTCTATTGGTTTTTGAACTTGATAATATCTTGGAAATCTATTAATAAACAAAGTTTGGGTGATAGATTTAAGACATACAGTAATATCTTTTACATGTGTTTATTGGTCAATATTTGACAAATATGTCTTGGTAAAAGAAAGTTTGACATATGTTTTGAGTTGTCTATAGGGGAGCTCTATAAAAAGGACAGTGGCCCTTTTGATCTCATTGTCTGCACCAAGATTAAGCTCTTTTTAGAACATCTCAGATGCAAACAATATATATCCAACAAGCTTAGCAAGAAAATATATGCAAGAGAGGCTACATTACAAAAAAGAATAAATCTAAAAACTAGTTATTGTCTTGTGTAGTGTTGTAAGTGATAAAAGAAACTGGATGCCTTCATCCCCAGGAACTCTTTGAAAGTGAACCTCTCTGGGCCAAAAATGCTCTTGTTCTGCCAAAGAGATCACAATTCACATCAAGCCACTGCCAACTGTAAAGAAACTCCATTTGGATGGTGGAGGGGAAAAGAAGGACCACCTTGTGAATTTTTTTTTTTTAATCAATAACTGATACTTTCATTAAAAAGTATAGAGATAAAATGGCTTATCTCCACAATCTAAAATCTTTACAATTGAGCCCAAAATACATGATTCCTCTGAACCCCTTGTTTTGCCAATTATTTTTTTTGATCAGCAACACAGAAAAAATTTCATTAATTATGTGAGAACCCCTTGTTTTGCCAAATTGTCAGCCATACTATTAGCTGCCCTTTGGACCCACTGGAAGCTTACATCCATATTCCTAGAAAGCCATTTAATTTTCTTTAGTTCATTATGATACTTCCAAAAACCATTCCCTTTGTAGCCAATTGATCACCAATTGAGAGAGTCACCTTCTATAATTAGCTGATAGTCCCAATTCAGTTGCTTTGATTACCCCTTCTACAACTGCCATTAATTCTGCCCTCAAGGAATCCCTCTCACCAATCAGACCTGGGAAAAGTGCTACCACACAACCAAACTCATTCATAAAAATGTCTCCAATACTAGGGGGCTGTTTAGTTCCATTGCTGTTTATTTAGAAAACTTTTTATATGACATTCATCTTGAAAAACGAGAAAAGCTGTTTGGAAATCGTTTTTTAACGTTTTGACAGCTAGGCGCCATTAGGTGCTACATAAGCTGAATAGTAAAAAACGCCTTAGCATTGGGGGAAACATCAAAAAATGTTCCCCCAATAGATGTCTCTCATACAACCCAAGAAAAATGATTCTTTGATAAATGGTTTAACCAAACAACATTTCAAATTCCATTGGGGGAAATGCCTATGTGGCACTGAGCTGGTGCCATTTTTCAGATAAACAGCAATGGAACCAAACACCATCTAGATGGTCCTGGATTCCCCCAGTACTGCCATCAAATTCAATTTTATGATACCTTTTTTTTTTGATCAATAATTTATCAAACCTTCATTTGGTGGTGTCCAGGACACACTGCTTCTAGATTTCACTGTTGAAGAACTAAGACACCTCCAGCCACTTTCTAAGTAGGTCTTGCACCAAAAAATCTGCAAACAGCTCTAGTGATTTCAGCCAGTGAATAATTCTGATGGTTATTCATTCATTCTATCAAGGCTTTCTTACTTCTCTCTTTCTCAAGAAAAATTCTTGCATTCCTCATCCTCCTAAATGGTCCAAGTTACTGCAGCTCCTAGGATTTTCTACATGATTCTTCCCCTCCTTTTTGGCCAGTAAAAAAATTGAAAGCATAGAGACTTGACATATTGGAAGGAGGGATCCACGGATCCACCTGCAACCAAACAAAGCAAGAAACTAATCCTAAATACCAGAAACAAAAGGACAAGAGATTAGTAAGTGAAAGCAGGTTTCCCCATTCACCTTGCAAAGAACACACCAATGCAGAGATAGGTAAGAGAGAGGCCTTCTCTGTAGCAAGTCACAGGTATTAATTTTCACATGAATAACCTCTCAATTAAAGGCTCCTCCTCTAGGTGGAATTGGTTTACCTCAAATTTCCTTCACTAGGAAGAGATGTAAAGGGGATAAGGGATCAGCCAAAGCCTTGAAAAAGGAAGCACATGAGAAGGAACTCGAAGGAGAAAGAGTCAAAACATGTCTTCTATCAGAGCTCAGGGGATCCAAAAAGATACCACCAAGAATGTACTTCTACATCCAATATGCGACAGATCCCATCCTCCTTTAACAAAAGACACTTTATTATCTATTATTAGAAATATCAAACTTACTTTAAATTTGGAATACTTTAATATCTTATTTATTTTGTTGGACAGGAGCAACTTTCTAGATTGCAAGATGAAAATGGCTCATTGAAACAAACTTTGGAGTCAACGAATTCTGTTTGGCATCCATCTAGAAATGAAAGTGTCAAAATGTTGCCAAATAATACAAATGTGCTCAAGGTAGTTATTGGAAGTTCTTTTTTCTCCTGTTTCTTGTAATTTCTTGATGAATTTTCAAGTATTTGTTAGGAGGTTAGTCATCTATGCTGAATTTTGACTATTTTGTTTGTTCATCCACTACACACTGTTCATATAATAAGGATACATTGCATGTAAATTTTTATGAGTTATGCTTGATGAAACGGGGTACATGTATTCTTTACATATACTGTTTTGATGATATGCTGCTTCTGCAGCTATTCTTTTGAAAATATTAACAAGGATATAAATTAAGAATGAAAATTATGGAACATGAAAAGTGTTATCTGCAAGATGGATATTGGACATAATATTAGGAACCTATTTCAGTGCTATAAATGCAAGCCAGTCTATCCCAATTCCTTACAATAATACAAGGAAGTTAGCTGGTAAGGGAAACCTCTGTACATTCTTCCTGATTAGCCTGAGATCTTGCTAAGCCATCAGCTATTTCATTGCAGTCCCTAGGAACACATGCTAACACATGGGAGAAGAATTACAAACAAATGGGAAAGCCTTCTGATGGATTTAGCTGAATTACCAAAAAGCAAGTTTATTGCCGGCTTACATGAGACTTTTTTTTGATGGATAACTTTAATTTTATTAATTCTGTTAAAACGAATGGTATTTGTTTTGATCAGCAAGAAATTTAAGATTTTATTAAATGATATTAACTCTGGTTATTACAAAGGAAGCAGTTCACTCCCGACTGATTACAACTGTTACATCAGCACCCAAAATGAGTGGTATTTACAAAAGATTGTGTCTGAAAGATCCCTCTGATGGACCATTGAAAGGCCAACTAAGAACCAAATCCTTTTCACAGGGAATGTGGAAGGGTAAGTTAGAAGAAGCCAAAAAGTACTAGGGTTTGGTAGAAAGCATTCCACTTGGTTTAGGGCTCAAAATTTTACAATCATAAACAGAGAGGGAAAGGAAGATGAGGTTGATAGTTTCCAACATTGAGGGGCTGTTTGATACCAATCGAGGGCTGGCTCGTTGGTGTGTTAGCTGGTTTGTTCCAGCGTTGACGCTGAATCAAATCCTGCAACCAGCACTTTGGGGAAAAAGGGGTCAAGGGGGAAGTTATTAATGGTGCATGGCACCAAATACGAAAAAAAAGAAAATAGGGGTCAAGGGCGAAGTTATTAATGGTGCATGGCACTACCAAAAAAAGAAAAGAGGGGCTGTTTGATAATGGATGAAATGTCTGAATTGAATAACTTATCTTTGTCTTTTAGTAGATAAAGTCACTAAATAATAAAATATTTGAGATAATGGAGGGGCTGCTTGTTATCAAATGACCCAGAGCCAGCTTCTTTAATGTCAGCCTATTTCAAATTTCTGATGAATTGAAGGTTCCAAGAAATTCATTTAGAATGAGAAGAGGTAATCTCACACACATAAGCATAAACAATTTTATTAATACCTGGAAATTTATAGAAAATAAGGAACAGAGAAAAAAACCTTGTGTAAGTACACGGATTTAGGCTCTGTGGAGACTGCGCTGAAGACACTCAAATAAGCAGCCACAATGCACATATACCACATCATAAATCCCACTGCACAGTTCCACAACCCCTAAACAACAACAAATAGTCATATTTGCATAGAAGTCACAACGCAGAGCACAATTGGTGTTGCTTCAGGAATCTCACCACTGTTCTGTGATTCAACACATCATCATAGTGGTCCCCTGTGCTGCGATGACATGCTGCCGCCTGCACCTCATCAGCACAATACACCCACAAAAAGTCTCCGATGACAAATTAACTTGTGAACACTCCAACTAAACTTCTAAGGCATGAGAGGCCTCTAGAAGCAGGGCTGTAGCTAAACTCGTGCTCACATGTGGACCCCAAGGAGAAGGGTGGAAACCCAGACCTCGGGATCCCCACAGTGACACATTTAGAAACCGTACTTATGCCTTTTCTGTCTCAGATCTAACCGAATAACAAATTTTTGGAGAAAGTTACCATTCTTCTTATGTAGTTTCCTCTATAAATAGAGGAGGCCCAAAGCCCTTCTCATGCATACTATATCACATGCTCGCATAAGCTCTGCCAGATTGTGCTCTCAACCTCCCTACAACTTCCATTAGAACTTTTTGCAACTTTCCTCCTCCTTCCTCCACCACAGAGCCATCTACCGTCTTTCAGGTAGACCTCCCATTGTTGTCTTACCCACCCCATTCATACCTTGTAGTAAAATCAAGCTATACAACAACTTATTAAAAAAAAAATAAATAAATAAATAAATAAAGCTATACAATGAGTGTTGCATGGACATGGACACATGAGTCAGAATCTGATGCATGTCCAGAATGTGATTTGGCGAGATGAGAAAAGATGGATTTGCAGACAAGTCTATGTAAAATATATACTATTAAAATAATTCATATTTTTTGAATTCTAAACATCTTGTACCTGCAAAAAGGGGTTTAAAATGTTACCTTTGTTACCATGTAGCATTTGATACGAAAACTAGCATTCATCTTATACACTGGCCATTCATTTATGTCAAATAAGCTAAGAGATAAAAAGGAAATGTTAGGTAGACGTGTCCTCAAGGACCTGTGAAATATTGGGTTCCGACACATATCCAACATGGACATGTTGTCCATTTAGGAGTCCTTGCTACACTGCGTATAGCAGAAACAAGAGTAAATGGAACTGTCCTGGGGGGATGACCTGCAATACATTTGGGTCTTCCCTAGTGCTGTCAATGGGTCACGTCTGGTCCAGGTCAGGGTAAACTCAACCCTGAACTGATAAATAAATGTGCAGAGCCAGTCTCAAACCAGACCCTCTAGCGTCCGTAATAACTGAACCAATTATTAAGCCAGGTCTTTCGTCTTTCTGGTTTGACCATGATAATACCTGACTATAATTGACAGCTTTACTTTTGACCTGTAATTTGACAATAGACCTACTCATTGTTTGATCGACACATTGGCAAATGATAACATGATAATATTACAAATATGCCAGGACAAAGATTTTACTACACTGGGGGTTATATTTGTAATATGCTAGTATACATATAATTGGGTTGGTTCAGTTTGGTCCTTTCATGTCTGCCTGGCCCGGTCTATTGATGACTTGCTCTAGTCTTTCCCACCCCTCCCTGATTAACAAATGTTATGCTAGTGTTGATCGAAATCAAGCTCAGGAGATTTCTGACTCAGGTGTCAGTCCAAAGTTGCATCCTGTTCCTATTGCCCACGTACAGTCTAATGAATGGAAAGGAATAAGGATAAGCACTAAAACATATTTCTCTAAGACGTCTTTATTTGGTGTTTAGAAATAAGGTTAAACAGAAGTAAAAAAAGTTCCAAATTTGGCCACACTGCTGTGACTCTTAAGCTTTCAATTGACTCCTACAGAATCACATAAATCTTATGGTTTTAGGCAATTTGAACTTTGAGTTAATCTTCTCCAAATGGTCTCATTAGATTTTCTTTTCCTTTCTTTTTTCCTTAGAAGTTTTTTTTTTTTTTTTGACAGACAAAATTTTGTTAATAGAAAAGACAATACAAAGGTGAAGAGATTTGACTGAAAACCTAAATCAAAATACCATAAAAGAAAGAAAACTAAGAAGCCTATGCTACATCCTCTTATTAAACAAGGTCCAAAGATGTCAGTACCAGGTCCTCTCTTGATATGTCCTTGAACTCCTTATTTGATAAAGGTCATTCAGCAATCAGAAAACAAATACATGCAATTAGCTTCCTCCCCGAGCAATTTTCTTCAAGGATGAATCTATTTCTTTCTTTCTTTCTATATGTTCCATATGATTGCAAAGAGCACTATACTCCACAAAAATTTAGCCTTCTGGTTGCCTCTGATTCTAGGCCATCCTGAAAAAATCTCCATGGTTGGTGCTTAAAGGATTGTGTTTCTGCATTTTGAATATTTCAATGAAGAAGTCCCACAAAAATTCTGACCAGCTGCATCTGAAGAACAAATGCAAGACATTTTCCTCTTGTTGTCTGTAGATTCTGTGCATGATACAAATATTTGGGAGGAAAATCCTCTAGAATTCCAATTGTTTTTCCTTAGGAATTAGTTACCAAAGATTTTGTATCTTTATGTGCCTATAGAAACATTAGAATTATGTCTTGGTTGCTCTATTTGGGATCTTCACAGGGGGTAGGTGACCAATCACCCAACAAGCAGCAGAAGCCTTCAGCTCAAGCAAACAACCGTTCTACTGGAAACCAGATGCAGAGAGGTATTGTCCTTAAGCAGGACACATTAAGCAATGGGAGTATACGGGTTATTGATTCTGATAGCATACAAAATAAGATGGAGTTTCAACACGAGAATGTACAGGGAAATTATAAGGTAATGTTACCTTTAGTTCTGTCTGTTTCTTCTGATAATCAGAAATTTAATGTTGAATCCCATCTGTAGGTGTTCAACACTTGTTGTTTAAGAGGAAGATTGAAACTGTAACAATTTCAAGCTTACATACCTTTTCATAGAATACTTCCCAGCATTGTATCATTTTTTTTGGTATCATTCATGGTGGATGAACTTGATAATAGATATATGAATACACTGTAGGAGCTTGCAGATTTGCTAGAAGAGAAGAACAGATCCTTGGCAGCAATGCAAGCTAATCACAAGTCTGAAATAGAACGCCTAAAGATGGAACTTGACAAGGAACGTGGTAATCTAGCAAGGATACAACTTCAATTACAAGGTATATTTGTTTTAACCTTGATGGTTTAAGTTTAATGCATTAATTTTTCTTCATTTTTCTAGTATCTCTGATTGTCCATATTTTTTATCAGAGGAACACAAGATGAGTGAGTCATTTCTGAAGGAGCTCCAGACATTAAAGTTGGATAAAGAGAGAGTAAGTTCAAAATGTGTAACTGGAGCTTAATTCAGAGAGCAATGAACTACTGTCTCATACTATTATTGTCTGTTTTATGTTGGTTATTCTATTAGCATTGTTTTATTCTCTAATATATCGAATAGTTTCTTAAAATAATATCTAGCCATCTCCTTTTCAAAAAGAAAAAAAATCTAGCCATCTTTTTATTTCAATATTAATTGTCAATATAGCTCTTATTGGTTCTATCATGCAGTATATTTGAGGGAGCCTGTCTTCATTTTGAGGATTCTATAATGTGTTCTTGGCGGGAAATATCTCATTGAAGAGTATAAATGAATTTTGTACCCATATAGCTGGGACCAAGTGACCAACATTGGGTAATGTCCTTTTTAGCTATTTTGAGGTGTTAGGTCAGTTTCAAATGATACTTAAGGATCTATGGGTATGGTGATTTATCTTAGGGATAAAAGAAAACCTCTTTTTACCTTTAAGATCAATCTTGAGAGTTACCAAGAGAAAAATAGGTTTCAGCAAGCAAGAATTTTGAGGGAGAAGAACCTTTTAGCAAAATTTCTAAAGTCAAGAAAGATTCAAGAAGATAGCATGATATAATAGAAAATCCAGCAAAAATGCAAGGAATCAAGAAAATAAAAAAAAATCAAGATTGGTCTGAGATTCAAGAAAGAAGGAAGAGAAATTAGATATGCAAGAAACCAGCTAGAAGGTTTTGGTCTTACCCAGAAAGAAGAGGAGAGAAGAAGAAAAAAAGAAAAAAAAGCCTTCAAGAACATCAATCCTTAAATCTGAATATTTAATCTTTTTTTGCATAAGTCAATCACTTTATATTCTTATGGCCTCAAAAAAATTAGGTCTCATTCACTAATATGTATAATTTTATTTTTCAAAGCAAAAGCAACCGCTACATCAGCAAAAATAATATGATTTTTCTAATGTGGCAGTTTTTTGAAACACAAAATTTCGAAAAAAATAAAAAATAATAAAAATATATAAAACCGTCAAAATAAAAAAAATTAAAGGCAGTTATACATTATAAACATAAAACTTGGAACCAACTGATGGTGGCTCAGTTGGTAAATTCTCTGGCTAGTTGTAGTGGAGACTTGGGATCAAATCCCATTGCCATCAGGGTTGGGAGGTTACGGGTATGGGGGATTGGCTATCCCCTGTTTTGTAGCCTCGTGAAGGAAAAAATGAAACTTGAATTTTGAAAGAAATTAAATGTTATAAAAAGCTTATTTTTAAAAAATGAAAAATGTTTTACAATGCTTATTTGCTTAAACTAAAATGCATAAACTGATAAACATAACATATAAAACAAATTCCTAGTGAAAATTTTGAAGTGAAAGCAAGCATGTGGATTGTACTCATAATCTGTACACTTTTCCTTATCTTAATGGAATTTCTTTTCATTGATCGAAAAAAAAACATATGCGGATTGTACCAAAGTGCTTCAAGCATTCAAGAATTCTAGTATTTGGAACTTTCAATCTGTTTATTCATCTCCTAGTTGCATTACTTCAATTAGTTATCTTGCATTCCCAATATTTAGAACTTTGGTCCTCTGTCTCCATAAAAGACACTTGAGGCAAGCTCAAACAAGTTCATGCTAGGGTTTGGGCCCCCCAACCTAAATTTTTGTCCCATATATATGAAGAAATTGGTTTTATGATTTTAATTGCAGTCCATTCCATTTTAGGTATAGAGATCATATGTTATTTTTAATAAGTTTAGAGACCATATATTATTGTTTTTCTTTAATGGAAATTTTGCTATTTAAGATCCCATTTGCAAGAGATGAGGTTTTAAGCATTTGGAAGGACTTTGTTGTTATTTATAAGTTGATAGAACATTAATAGTATACAAATAGAAAAAAGGGTGATTTCGTAGTTGATAAACCATTACAAAAGTACCTATTAGAAAAAAAAACATTGCAAAAGTGTCAAACACAAAAGAATCTGAAAAAGGTGACAATTTTAAAAAGGCACATGCTTGGTCTGAGGCCGTGAGGTGCAAGGTGCACTAGGCATGCACCTTTTGAGAATGGCTGTCTGGGTTCAGGTGAGTTGCATACCCCAAAATGCACCTTGCCTCTGTGTCTAGGCACGCCTTAGATGTGCCTTATAAAACAATGCCTTAGAGAACAGAGACACTTTCCTACTTATATTACAAACCTAAAAATGTAGATAAATAATAAAAAAGACTAATTTCTCACCACCAACTAGCACTTTTTCATTAAATTGCCATAATTCTCTAATAACATGTCAGATCTAGAAGATTTTGGCCTTGCTTGATGGGTAACTAATTACCTATCTAATGACATCAAAGCCACTAAGAACGGAGAAGTTTTGGTCTTTTTGAAAAATAGGCTGAAAGAAGCAACATGGCTACAACTTCAGTAAAAGAATTGCATTTTAAGCAGGCCCAGCATGCCAAGACAACTTAAGGTCTTTATAACATTATTCTAACCTGTTGACACCCTAAGAACTAAAAGCAAATGTCTATATCTAAAGAAATCAACTTAATTGATAAAGCAGGAAGAATTCAAATATATCTCACATGAGTGAGAGCTCTTGTCTACTAATCATGTCATGAGTCATTTAACATGTCTAGCATTTTCAATAAAAAAAAAATTAACATGTCTAGGCATGTTCTAAGGGGTGGCTGAGGTAGATATCCCCATTAGACTTTTGGTTCTTACCAACTTCTTTCCTGTTAGCTCTTCTAAAATGCAAATGAAGCCAAAAGAAATTTTAAGGCCCTTTTTTTCATTTGAGCTAGTTCATAATAGCTGTTAGGAATGCTAACTTGTTGAGATTCATATTTTCTTATTATGATTGTAGGGTTGATGCGTGGTAAGGTTGAATGCTTCTCATTCCTCTTTCAAATTATTTTTAGCTCTTATTTCTTTGACCTATCTATTCTTTATAACATCCCTTTGTCATTCAACTGCAGTCGTCTACTGAGATGAAACAGCTATGTGATGAATTGAATGAGAAAATATCAGAAATAAGAAGACTTCAATTGGAGTTGAGAAGAAGGGATGAAGAAGAAGCAGCAGCAGATGATAGTGTTGAGGGTTTAAAAAAAACAATCACAACCCTAGAGAAGGAAAATGCTACTCTTAAGGTTTATACTTGTCTGCACTTGTATTTCTTCCTGTAAAATGTAACATCCTTCAATTCTATACCTGTGCCAGCATCCTTGAAATTATCCAGAATGGTTTAAAATGACGATGATTTTTTTTTGCTATTCTGGATCTTTTCTTACATTATCAGGTGTGTTGTAGGTGGAGAAGGGTGAACTTGAGGCTGCATTGAGAATGAGTGGAAGGTCCTCACCAGATGATATTAGTACAGATGGTTCTTCCAAGAGGCATTTGGAGGTAGTTTTTCCCCCTTGTTTTCTTATCGGGTTATGGATGTAACAACAACTAGAAAACTAGCATAACCTGTGCTGTTTCTTGGAAATTTTGGTCCTTGAAAATGGGAAACTCCACATAGAATTTTGCATGATACTGGCCCCGACTATCTGGGTTATTGGAAGGAGTTGGCTGGACACAGAAGTGGATGCTCTCAGAAGGTTTGGGAAAAATATTAGGAGAAAAATTGGTTATGATTTGGTCCTAACAAGTTTCTGATAAAGCACATTTTTTTAAATGATGATAAAGTTAGGGATGCAAATGGATCGGATTGGATTCAAATCCGGTCTGACACTGTTCATGTCGGATCCGATCGGATCTGATAGGACTCGATTTGAATTCGAATCCTATCAGTAAGTCAGATCTTTGGATCTGATCCGATCCGACTTGTTTTCTTTAAAAATTAATAAATTATTAAAAGAAAATTAAAATATACTAATTTAAATAAAATAAAAACAAAAATACAAGTATTTTTTAATTATTTTCAGCATATATACATGTTTTTTATAAATAAATAAATAATATAACAAATTTATAAAAATATAATATAAAAAATATATTTATAAATAAATAAATAACATATATATATGTATGTATTATATATATATTTATGAATACATAATATATTAGATCGGAGGGGGGGGGGAGGGGAGGGATCCGAATCCGATCTGATGTGATCCGAAGATCCGAACAGGGGTGATCCGAATTTGGCCAAATAGGACTGGATCTCGAATCGGATCATGATCTGATCCATTTGCCCCTAGATAAAGTATATAATGCATTAATAAAAAGGAAGAAAATAATGGAGACCCATAGTGGACTCCTTATGGGCGGAGGTTTTGGCATTTATAGAAGGTATGCAAAGGGCAAAGAAGATGAATATTACCAAGTTAGTCATTGAAGGATATTCAAGGTTGGTGATTGGATGGCTGCAGGATTCTGAGGCTGCTCCACTTTTAGAAATGAATTAAAGAAGTTCAAACGGAAGACTAGAGTACTGGATGTGTGATTTCAACGGGTAAAAAGTGAGCAAATAGCATGGCTGATGCTTTAGCCAGGCAAGGGGCGGGAAGATGTCAATTATTTTGGTAATAGTTGTAAGAATGTAAAAAGATGAGAGATAAGAGTTTTTATCTTTCCGAAGGATGAATGTCTGTATGTACATTACCCATGTATACCAAGGAACTGTACACTGGGAATATACAAAAAGATCACAATCTGTTCCCCCTGTATGTACAGAATAATAAAAGGTCTTCCTTTGAACAATTTATGTGCTCTCAAGCATGAGAGCATCATAGCCTGGCAAATTACATACTAACTTATCTTTAGATTCACTTCTGGTATCAAAAAATATGAGAATTTCTTTCACACTAAATAATGCAGAACAAAGCAAATGGGACAATACTCTAAATTACCAATCCTTCTTTGCTCAATTGAGGCACCTCAAGGTGGAGGCATGCACCTCTTATGGTTCACGTAGAGGCATCTAAGCCTCAGAAATTTTAAAACATTCAGTTTATCTTGTACATGCTATTTTTCTCCTTTCAATTGTTTTCTGGTTTGATTACCACATTTTGTTGGAATTGTTGATTAATAAACTCTTTCTGTTGCATTTTATGTAACTACTTGTCTCTCTACTGAAGGTCTCTTCTTCTGGAGGTTTTCCTTCAAAAGGAGAAATAGAAATGTCTGTAGAAAAATTGGAGAAAGATTTAAATGAAACCCGCCGAGAAAGAGACAAAGCATTGCAAGAATTGACCCGACTGAAGCAGCATTTATTAGAGAAGGTAGCCTTTTATACAAACATTTTTATATTTTGAGTTACAGCAGCTTCTCCTTTTATGCCATTCCATAGTATATTGCTAGTTAACTCATGATATTTACATCATTCTTATGTTTTGTAATGTATGGCATTAAGTTGTGCTTATTGGCATATCTTTTCTTACATTTTCCTTTTTTAAACAGTATCTCTGATATAATTTCCTTTATTTATTTCTGCTGGGAGTACTTAATTTTATTTACATTAATTTTCATGGATATCTGATTGCTATTATCTATTTTATTTCTCTTTTTATTTGCATTACATAATGTGTACAAAATAATTGTTAAAATCCTTTCGGTTTTAGAATCATTGTTATGTTTGAATGCACTTATTCATTTCCTCTCTATGGTGCGTTGAAATTTGAATGCACATATCAAGTTGACATTTCCATTCAAAATTTGTGATTTTGCACTGAAGATGATTTCTTCTACTGTGATGTTTTCTAGGAACTCGAAGAATCAGATAAGATGGATGAGGACAGCAAAATCATTGAGGAGCTTCGGGCAAATACTGAATATCAAAGAGCTCAAATATTACATTTAGAGAAAGCTCTGAAGCAGGCAATAGTAGGTCAGGAGGAGGTTAAGAAGATCAATAGCAATGAGCTTCAGAAATCAACAGAAATAATTAATGACCTCAAGCAAAAACTTGCAAACTGTATGGGCACAATTGATGCAAAAAATGTTGAACTTTTGAATCTTCAGACTGCTCTTGGCCAGTATTATGCTGAAAGTGAAGCAAAGGTAGACTTTGTATATGTACCTCATGCTTGTTTTAAATGTACCAGAGATGCATGAATTCTTTGCAACTTCTGATCATGCCTTCTGATATTGTTTTTTCTTGCATGTGGTTAGGAACGCCTTGAAAGAGATTTGGCTCTATCAAGAGAAGAATTAGCCAAACTTCATGAATCATTGAAGGTATGACCCTCATTTTATCTCCTTTGAGGATACACAATTCACTTTATTTTATTTTATTTTATTTTAAATGGCAGACACATATGGAGATGCACATGTATGGTTTATTTCCTTAGAATAGGAATTTTCTGCCTCAATTGTCCAATATATGATGTAAAACCATTTATATATGATACTGAATGTGTATACCTAGTTGTCAAGGCGATGCCTAGGCGACAAGGCACCCTTGGAGGCTTGCCTCGCCCAGTCGCCAAGCAGTTTTGCATACTGTGTAATAAAATAATTTTGTATTGTTATTTTTTTGAGATTATAATTATAAAATAGACATTCACATTATTAAAGAAAAATATTCATTTTGTGTTTATAAACTAATTTCTTTTTATTATTTTCTTATTTGTTAGGGTTTAATCAACACAAACATTGCTAACTGCTGTATTGAACCCTCAATGACTTCAAAATCTGAACCAATAAGTAAGGGAAGAACTTAAAATTTTGTCTAATCAACATATTTCTTCTTTTCTTCTTTTCCTATAACAAAAGTAGGGGTTCAGCCCCTATAATTTTTGAATTTTCTTTCCTTCTTTTTCTTCTAAAAAATATGTTGATTTTCCAGACTTAAACATGAAATTTATAATTTTCTTATTAAAATTATGGATAGTCATTAAAGAAAGTTGGTTATGGAACCTAGGGAACTTCCCTAAGATATGTGATTTTTACTTAAAAAAATCCATCGCCTAGGCGACTAGGTGACAAGGCACCCCCCTGTCGCCTAACCTCGCCTTGGCGCCTTGAAAACTATGTGTGTGTATTTGTGACCCAAATGGGGGAAATATATTGGTGTATGAGTATAGGCTGGAAATTTAAGATAATCTAAGACATGCCAATAATTTTTCCAAGATTATCTCTGAATATGTAGCTTAGAGCCTTGATTATCAGTTTGCATATGAGTATCCAACATTAGGATTTTCATCAGTACCACTAAAAGGTGTCAACAGTTTGGGAAATTCTAAAATATGTTAAGATAGATTTACAAAATTTTGTTTAATGATATCAGTAAATCTTTATATGCTTCACCAGGTTATAGATACTCTTATTAGAGGTTGATATTTATGACTTGCAAAATAAAGCTATGGTTGATATTTATGACTGCAAAATAAAGCTACACAATCAGGTTTTATATGGTAAGCATATAAAAACGTTAAGAGCCACATGTACTGATGCAATTCAATGTGGAGACTGGGGAGTGCAAATTTGACTGTTTGAACACCATAATGTGGCAACTACAATTGGTTCCTGTTTGCCCCTTGATTGGTCAATACGCATGCCAAACCATTTTCTGATCTATATTTCCACTGAATTCAGGCCCCTCAAATCCCATGCCAGCTGCCTTCTCTCAAAAAGTGTCTCTTGCATTGGATCTTGACTGATAATAAAAAGAACTTTTTCCTTTTCGATTGAGTAGCAAAGTTGCAACTTTCTAGGTGTCAGTATTATATCGACATCTTGTGCATAAGCATGTGGTATGTGATTTTTTTGTAGCATGTCTTTATGGGCGTAAATGGGAGTGACTGGGTAGCTATTGTAGTGGTATCAAGATGTGAGCATGGAGGTACATGATATTTTTATTTATAAAGAAATCATAAATGTTGAGTGGGCTGATTTATGTTGGGCCGATTTATGTTTAGTTTGTTTTCTTTTAAATTAAGAAGTTGTTGGGCCTTGGGCCCATTAGTCTTTTATTTTTAAAAGAATTGTAACTACTTAGTTGAGTTGCCGCCCTACTAGGGGCATCTTTGTAATATCCCATATTTAAGTTAATTATAAATAGAATGAGGGGCTGGCGGCTAGGGTTATGGATCACTA